>PVHP010007045.1:0-58258 GCA_004024765.1 Zapus hudsonius | reverse complement strand
CCAGTCAATGGATCTCCTTTATAATGGGCACTGAAATGGTACTGAAGTTTAGCACATTCTGAGGATGGTTAAATAATAACGAGTATCTGCATCTATGGTGCCAAGGAAGTGTGATGTGTGCAGTGGAAGGAGATGGTCTCAAAGCTATGTTTTGATACCCCACAGACATTGAACTTGCCTCACTCAAAGAAACAGCTTTCCTTTAGCTTATTTCTCATCAGTCTCCTCTAAGGGAAAAGAAAGCCTTTGGAGAGTGGGCCTCTAGGAAGTCTCTTGTAGAATGTCAAGTTCTTACGGGTTCATCCTTTGATTCTCAATAGATCTCCAGCAGATGTTTCTGTGCCTCTGAAGTACAGTTGTTGGAATTTAAAGTTGATTAAGCTGTCATTCAAAATCGTTGTTTATGTCATTGAACCAACATCAAAAAGCCGGTGTTCTGATGTCAAAAATTTTCTGAGTGACAGCAGGAGCAGATGGAGTACTACGTTTTGGATGCTTATTTTGAAACAATGCTGAGGCTTCCATCTCTGGAAATGAATCAGAGCTAGCTGTGGGAAACCTGGATCCTTGGATTAACCCCAGGATAGTACAGAGAAAATAAGAAATTGCTTTGGTTGGGAAGTAGTTTGAAAGCATTGGTTTGTAAGAATCTTTTTTATTTTGCAATAATTTTAGAATCAGAAAGTTGCAAAAATAAAGATACCTCAAGCCTCTCACCCAATTTTATTCCATTTTAATTTTGTACCTTTTCATGGTACATTTGCCAGAAGAAAGAAAACAACATCAAACATTCAAACTCTTTTGAAATAGTAATAGCGATACACACTTGCAGGTTCAGACATTCGATGACGACAAGCAAGATTATATATAAAGCACTCAAGCTCTGAAGGAAACCTAAACTGCCCTTGCTATCCCCCTCCTAACTTTGTTAATCCCCTCGAGACCTAAGTTAAGATTCAGCCTTTCTGTCTTCTGTTAACATTGGATCACTGTTCCCAAAAATCCTATTCTATGTACTGAATGCTGAATGAATTCATACCCATTCATATTTATGATTCTAATGAATATTCTTTCATTCATAAATATCAGATTAGAGTTATAAACACAAGAGACTTTGTATTCTGATTCATCCGTCTTCCCTAGCTGTATGATATTTAGCAAATGGAAGTAATATTACTTTTCTATATCTGACCAGAAATGTGGAGATTAAACTCTGTTAAGCACTCTAGAGCTTAGTACTTGAGATCCAGAAAAAGTCCAATAAGTATTCATTATAACTACTAGCATTGCTATGACTGTACTGACCAGGGAACAAACTATAACACATGTACTATAACCATCCCATTGCTTCCCTTGCTGTATTGGTATGTTTAATGAGTTAAAATGTTTTTTTTTAATTTTTAGATAAGAACATTGAATGAACATGCTGTGACATGTTAAAATTAAATGAAATTCAAAATCAATGCTCATAAATACTATTGTGTTGATAGCCACATTCATAGGTTTTAGGCTTGTTCATTGTTGCTTTTTAAAATATATAGTAATTTATGAGAGACAGACAGAGAGAGAGAGGGAGAGAGAAAGAGAGAGACAGAGAGACAGACAGAGAATGAGTATACAAGAGCCTCTTGGCACTGCAAACAAACTCCAGACACATGTGCCACATTGTATGTTGTCTTATACTGGGGAATCTAAACCCTGGCTGCAGTCTTTGTAAGCAACCACCTTTAATCTCTGAGTTTTCTTCCCAGCCCAATAGTTTCCATTTAGCAAGAAAAAAAAAAAAAAAAGAATCGAGAGTTGCCAAAGATGACACAGGGCCTCCAGAGAATAACACATTTATTATTCAGATCATATTAGAAAAAAATTGCTTACCCTTGAGATAGAAGCTCTGTTCTGAATGTCTCTGGTGTTGATCACATAGAAGAGTAAAAACGCCATTGGAGATTATTTATTGACTAATTTTATTATGGATACTACCTGTCTTAGTCCACTGGGACTTTTCTTTTTTTGAAATATTTTATTTATTCATTTTCAAGCAGAGAGATACAGAGAGAGAGATAGAGAGAGAGAGAGAGAGAGAGAGAGAGAGAGAGAGAGAGAGAGAGAGAGAGCACCAGAGCCACCACCTTGTGGGTCTGGCTTATGTGGGTCCTGGGGAACTGAACCGGGGGCCTTAGGCACTGGATGCAAGTGCCTTAATCACTGAGCCCTCTCTCCAGCCCCTCTGGGACTTTTCTAATTACATTTTTTAAATTATACCAGGTAACTTACATACAATAAGAATTTATTTGTCACTATTCTGGAGCTGTGAAAACTAAGAAAATGAAATTCATAGATCTAGTTTGTAGTGAGGGCCTACTTTCCATTTTTTGATAGTACCTCCTGTGTGGTTATATGATGAATATCTCAAGATAGCCTTGTGGAGTATATTTTATAAAGGCATTATTTCAATTATTAAGGGTAGCTGACCAGTGCTCTGTCCTCATGACCCAATCTCTTCCTAAAGGTCCCCCTCCCATGGTGATAATTAGCTTTCTAGTTTTCTATGTAAGACTTTAATGATGATGCAAACAGTCAGACCATAGTATGACCTAAAAGGATTTCCTCTTGGTACATGGAACATGAGTAGGTCACAGAAGTCCACTCAGCCAATGGCTCTTTCACTGGTAAAAGATACATACCTATCTCACAGAATTAACACAGATTAAAAATAGAATGCATGACTCACTCAGTCAAAAAGTGCTCAGTAAAAACTGCTTTGTTCTGACCTTTCTCATGTGACTTTTCTAGATTTCAATATCACCCATTCAGGACGTTTAAATTTCTGTTCAGCTGGTTTGGCCCAATGGAAAATGGCCAAATTTTATTCTAATGTCTACAGATAACAAATACTGATTAAATATAGTCCCTGATGCAGTGCTAGACACAGGAAAATTTCTCAACTACTACTCATTGATTCATTCATTCTCTTTTCCAAGTGACTTATCAGCGCCTATTACATAGAAAGTAACTAAAACTGCTTCTTATATTAATTGAAGTTAGTATAGTTCTTATTTTCTCTTGATAATGCACCTAGGACATTTGTATCAATTTAAAGTTTCGTGAATTATATGTTTTTGATTTTTGAAATATACACTGGGTAGAAGACTATGCAGAGTGCCATTTGTAGAGTACAAAACAATTAGCCCAGCCAGACACGATGAGCTTTACTGTCTTTTGGGAAAACAGACATTATTAATGTGCTGAACATGATTTTATTATATTGTTGATGGGTTCCATGCAATGAAGAGCACTAGAGAGAGTTATGAAATCTTTTGAGTCATCCAGGAAAGGGGACAAAAGATGAGTCATGGCTTATAAATTGGTGGAGAGTAGATTTAAAGTAGAAAGGGTACTGTATCCAAACCCCTGCTGCAGAAGAAATACATGAAAGTTGTCACAATGAAGGCTCAAAAGCCACTTAAGGGAGGTGCTGATATGAGATGACACTGAAGACACAGATAATGACTGGATCACAGAGGACCTTGGTCAAGTACAAAACTGCTCTCTAGGCTCATAAGAACCATTTTTACAGGGCCTCTATTATGATCACCTTGGATATTTTGGCTGAAAACTAAAGAGATTCATTGAATTAATACATAATCAGTGCTTACTATGTATGTTCTAGTCACTGAGGACACAACAGTGAAAATAAAACATAAAAAGAGAAATTCTTGTGCTCAAAGAAATTCCAGTGCTTAAGAACTTAGAGTTCTTCTAGTCTAGTGAACACAAGACTCAGGAGAACAAGGGATAAAACTATATTGTGATGGCTTGGTTTTGTTGTCAACTTGATCTTTTTAATAATCTTGGGTGGGTTTCTGAGGATGTTCACAGGAAGGCAGACCTCTCAGGAAGGATGTAAGGAGGCTCAGGAAGCTAGAAATGAACATCCCTTCCTGGGAGGGCAGTACAGGAAGGAAATTCCAGAAACTCAGGAAGTCAGTAAGTCTGGGATAGGGTTGAAAGACCCCATTTTAAGGCTATATAAAGGAGGAGGAGGAAAGTCCCCCCTTGCCTGTTTAATGTTCTGTGTGTGTTTTGTTGGTGATGGTTTCTCTCTCTCTCTCTCTCTCTCTCTCTCTCTCTCTCTCTCTCTCTCTCTCTCTCTCTCTCTCTCTCTCTCTCTCTCTCTCCCTCTCTCTCTCTGCTTGGACCTGTGAAAGGGGGTCAGACTCTTTCACAATTATAGAACTTTCCCTGGATCTGAAGCTTCAATAAATCCTTTCTTTCCATAACTGTGCCTGGCTTTGAGATTAATCCCAGTGGAGTGTTGTTGAATATGACCTATGTCAATGAATTTTTATTATGGTCCCGTAAGTACATATATAACAGAAGTACTTGAGATATTATTTTTCTGAAATTCTAATGCTGCAGCAATACTGTGTATCTTTTAAGGTATTATATGCATAGGGACCATGGCTACTATGCTTATACTAAGGAAGGGAGCTACATGCTCCCCCCAAAACTAATTTTCACTCCATTGATAACAATATCACTTGCATTATGAAACCATAATATAGTCATAGGCTACAAAGACAATGTTTTATTTGGAGATATCTAACCCGGGATCATCTATGACGTGACTTGGAAAATAGTAACTATTCACATCCATCACTGTCTTGATTAAAAATGATAAATTAGGAATGTTTGTGATGGCTCCCTAATGACAGGAGACAGAAATTCACTAGGCAGTCAGGGTAATAGACCCCAAAAGTGTGTTTTTTTTAATTCTTTGGCTAAAAGCAGAAAATGTCACTAAGCCTGCAGAAACTACCAGAAAAGATTTCTAGATTAAGTTTGCACCCTTCCTAGAGGACAGATACTCTGATCCTTAACTAAGATTACTGACAAAACTATAAAATCTGGACTTTGTCCATAGTAACCTTGGTCTTCCTCATGTAGCCAACTCCCCATAAAAACCCAGATCTGAGTCTCGAAGTAGGTTTCTCAACCTTCTATTGACTCTCTGGCAAGAGGTCTGTCCTCTTCCCTGTAGGGCTTCTCAAGCCCTTTCTTGCCTCCCTGGGCAAGAGCCCCTCCTTGCTTCTGTCTTTATGTTCTAGGCTTAAGCCCAGCCCCCCTTTGCTTCTTCTTACTAAAGTTTTGAGTTATAATAAAATCTTTCTGCACCTTACTCTTTGGTCCATGGATTTCATTCTTTGAATGCACAGTACAAGGATCTGGGAAGACCACAGACGATTGGTGCATTACTATACAAGTAACCCAAAAATTTTGTCTCACTACTATCACCCAATTTGTTTTCTTGACTGATTTTCCAAATATAAATACATTAGCCTTATTATCTCCTTCAATCTTTGGATCAGACTTTTTTGCTTTGATATATGAAGGCATTGCAAATTGGTAATTTTCCCATTTGTGTTATACTCTGATCTTTCCTCTTCCTCACCCGTATTCCACTGCGTACCTTCCTCAGTTGGGGTTATTGTTGTTCACTGTGGGTTCAAGAATGTACCAATCAGTCTCAGTAATGGTGGGGGGAGGGGAATGCCTCCAAAACTCTCTGCTCTTGGTCATATCTACTTTAAGACCTTCCTCCAAATTATTTGTATTAGAATTCTATTAGAATACAATTATAAAGCTTAGAGATCTTGGAAGGCAAAGGTAGGAGGATCATCATGAGTTTGAGGCCAGTCTGAGACTACATAGTGAATTCCAGGTCAGCCTGGGCTAGAGCATGCTCACAAAAAAAATAGCTTAATGAGTCCTTCTATAGTTTGTGGCACCAATCTAACTCGATGTGTACAAATATTCATTTAGTTAATTCAGTTTGTCAGCTTGCAAAAACTATATTATTACTAAAGGAAAAAAGAAACCACGTATAGACCATAAATACAGGTGGTGTAAGTGATAAAGGAAAGTTCTGAAATGTGTGTGATTCATTTGTATGCAAATATG
The DNA here is from genome assembly GCA_004024765.1 of Zapus hudsonius. NCBI lineage: Eukaryota > Metazoa > Chordata > Mammalia > Rodentia > Dipodidae > Zapus > Zapus hudsonius. Next base: position 52,297 of record PVHP010007045.1, on the reverse strand, counting down.
ACAGTCATTGTGCATATTTCAGTGAAGAATTAGTAACTGACTTCATTAAATGCAAGATAATTGGGAAACACCAAAATGGGTGAATTCTAAATTGTTTTGCAAACTCTATCTAGAGGTGTTGAACAAATCATATTTTAGACTGGCGGTTTTTAGTGCTATGAAATGCATTGCAAAGTGCTGGTCATATATCTTGGATTTTGTTTTCTCTGTGTAGAATTAAATTCCAGATTTGCTTTGATCTCACTCTTGTATTTACATCTTGTTCCATTGTTTAAACTGTCTTCTTTTATTTACAGTATGCAGAGAGGGAAGCAGGTTTAAGTCCAATTACCATAATTTTAGCTTGACTTATGTGCACTTAAGCAGTTTAAATCTTGTTTTGGTGACAGGAGATTTTTCCTTCAGGATTCCTTCATAAATCCTTCCCAGCCTGATGAATAATTTGATTCACAGTCTGTCCTTCCACTGCGCAAAACACTTAGGTTCCTGGGAATCACTAAGTTTGAGGAGCAAGCGTTGCCTCTGGAACAGAAGTCGGCAGAGGCAGTACCACTGGTCTCTGCCAAGCGTGTACCATGTCAAACCCCTGGCAGCCATTCTCTTTTTCTCTGAAGCCATCATAAATTCTCAACTACTGAATTAAATGCAAACCTCTTTGGCTTGAAATTATTTAAGGTTCTTCTTGAAGAGGCTCCTGACTTCTGTCCTATTGCCCTCAAATCAAATGTTGGGCTCCAGTGGGATCCTTCTCCAATCCATATCCAGACCCAGCCTGTACTGTGCCTCCTGCTGATTTACCACTATGAACCTCTTGACTTGATCCTCCTCATCAATTCAAAGCCTAGCTCAAATTCTAATCTGCCTTGCCCACACCATTTAATCCTCTAAACTCTTATGAACTTTTCTTGATATTTACTTATTTTGCAAAGTCATCACTTTAAATAATTCTCACTGGAATATTCCAAGTGGGTTTGCATAGGCAGGTAGTTTTTCTTGTTAATCCTGGCAACGTAATCAGCTAGTTGGCTGAGTCAGTCAGAACCATCAGACATACATTCTTTAGCCTCGATGGGCACTTGCAGTTTGTGCTCTGTTTTTCAACTGTCAGTTGGACAGAGTTCTAAAATGGCTACCAGAGATTTATTTCTTTGGTTCTGTAGGGCATTTCTTCTCTAAGTGTTGGTGTCACTTTTAGAGAACAGGATCTTTACTAAGAAAATACTTGTGTGTTACTGAAAGTATAATCACGTTCAAGTGTTTCCTGATGGCTACTATGGCCCAACTCTATGCTCGGTGCTCCAGAGGCACAATAAAATGACATTATAAATGGTACTTTGCCCTCAAGGAGTTTACTGGCAAGCTGAGACTACAAAAGTAGAAAAGAATAGACAAGTTGTTGAGGGCTGCTGGTGTTCTGAAAGGGAAGTGTTGAGTATGTGCTAAAAGAGTCAGCCAGCTTCCAAATGTGAGGTTGAAATTTACTCTGGTATGACTTCTTATCCTTGTCAATATCATAATTAACCTTGGCAGTCAGTAAGGATCCTCTCCAATGTCATGAGACAGATGAATTTCCAGCAATGTTTTATTTCTTCTTCAGAAATCCAGGAGAGTTCTGGGACTTGTAAGATGTCATGAGGACCCAGTCTTTTTTTTCATTTCCATCCTTTATAGAAGGCTTTGGTCCTCACATTCTGATGGTAGGAGCTGCTTCTCAGGATGAAGTAAAATCCACCTATGCAAAAAAAATGTGTTCATATGTTCATAGGGGAAACTCAGTGTGAACTGAGTAATGGAATAGATTGGTAAATAACATGAGGTCTAAGCACACAATGAAATATTCACTCCTGGGAAGGGATGAGGTACTCACATAGCCTATCATATAGATGAATATTAGAAATCTGCTACAAGCAGACACTGGAAAGAAAGGCCACATAGTGTGTGACTCCACTTAGAATCAATGCTCATCATAGACAAATCTACACAGAGAGCTGATTAGTCACTATCCAGTGTGGTTATTATTGTGGAGTAGCTGGTAGTGGTGGTGGGTTCTAAAGTGACATAGGTATAAATAGGGATTTTTAGATGCAGAGCAACTGTTCTAAAATTATTCATGGTGATATTTACACAACTCTAAACATACTAAAATCTGTTCAGTTGTGTAGTTTACAAAGGTCAATAGCATGATATGTGACTCAAAGTTCCAAAACTCTGCAACTAAAAAAAGAATGACAAGATGAAGAAATTTGCCAATGCATCTCAAATTTAGTTTTCACAATTTAAGTAAGGACAATAAATAAGATATTTAAAAAAATTTGTTGCATCACTCCCTGAATGAAAATAATAGATTGAAGGAAAAGGGAAGTCTGATCATTTAAAAGTTTTCTGAGAAGCTCTACCCAGAGTTGTCATTTTCATCTCATTACCCCCTGGGAAGACATATGGACTCTCCTAGCTGCAAGGGAGTCTGTGAAAGGAAAGGAACACTTTCAGAGTGCCCTCTGTCATTACACTTCTTTGGAGAGTGTGAGGAAAGAGATTGGTAAGGTAACTGACAGAATGTACCACTACTGTCAGAGAAGCGGAACTCTGAAAGTGTCATGGCAGAAAAGAATTAACTAAACATCTGAACCTTATTATTTATTGTACTCTCTGAGAAATGCCAAAATATAAGAAACAGTAAGAAAAATTTAAAAATTATGAATAAAGTATAGATTTTTAAAGCATATATGTACATATATTTAAATTGTGTGGGATAATGTATAATACTGCTTTATGATGACCAATATTTATAGATATACTATAAAAATTCATCATATGTTAATAATAAGGAAATAGCTCTAGGGAAATATGATAAATTTCTATTGTTTTCTTTATTTCTAATCAAAACTATTCTAAAATAAAAAATAATTTTTAAAATTGTCAGGAAAATACTGTTTTGTTGTAAAAACATTTTTGTTGCAAAAATACTGCTTTGGTACAAAAAGAAAGCTTGCAAATTTAAGAGGTCTATCAAGGTCAAACAGCAGTTAAGAGCAGACCTGTGATTTAAGTCCTTTGTCAATGTATTTTGTTGCTGACACACACATTATTTTCCCAAAAAAGAATCTCTCTTGAGAACTGGGATAAGATCTCATGGAATTCCTGGGGTCTCCAGGATGAGTTAATTGCTCTGGTGTATATCCTTAGTTCACAGAGAACATTCACTGAGCTGTAGGAACAGAGGCTACGAAACCCAAGGAAATCCCAGCCAGTTTAATTTATAAAGGAAATAAACATTTACAGCTGCAAAACTCAGGCCATTTAAAGCACACCACCTGCTATCAGCTGTTTGTAAAAATCACAGACAACATAAGGGCTCTGAAATTTGTACTGTGACTTATTCCCCTGATAATACAATACTTATTACATATTGTTGGCACTTAAATGTGTTCATTGATTGAATACAACTAACTTAGACATTAAAATCAGTAATTAAATGATGTCATACATATGAGAGAACACCTAGCAAAAAGTCAAACATTTCGTGTTCTATTAGGTTCTCATGTGTAGAGATGCTTGAACTTTCTTTCTCCCCCTCTTTCTCCTGACAAATCAAATCCAACCCAATTATTATTTTTTAAAAAAATATTGCCTGTTATTTTTTATTATTTTTAAAATAAAATTATCAAGTGTGTATTTATATGAGTGGGTATGAGTATATGAATATATATGGAGGTCCGCAAAAATCCTTGGGTGTCACCCTAAGGAATATCTCCCAAACTTCTTTTGGGAAAGGGCCTCTCTTGTAACTCCCCAATTACACTAACCCGCTGGCCATCAAGCCATAGGGATCTAACTATCTCTATGACCACAGTGCTGGGAATACACATATGTACCACCATACCCTGCAAGGTAAACACTTTAACATCTGAGCTATCTCTCAAGTCCAGCTTTTACCTTTATTTTTTATTTCAGTTAACTTCATTCTAGGGTATCAGAACAACAAGGATTCCTTCTGGGACATTGCTTGTCTAAAGCAGCGATCCTTGTGCTGTTTGGCATTGAAACAGCAATAATTATTTCATGTATTGCATTAGCCATCATTTTCTGACCAACATTATGTGCTGGGCACTGGAGATACAATAATGGATAGTCATATCTTAACCCCCACAGAAGAAAGTATTTTCAGGGTAGATGCAATACAAAATGATGCAATTAAGTATGGCTTCAATCAGCACCATGATGGGGAGTGTCCTATGGACAGCTTGAGAATTCATACTATACATTTACCAGGATAAAATCAAGGTATCTTCAGAGTTCCATTGCTTCCATTTCCATGAATTACCTCCCTGGCTTCCAGGCTCCCTTCTTACATCTTCAATGCCAGGGAAGAAGAGTGGAGACCTTACAGTCCATCCTCCTGGTCTCCTTGCTTTTCTAGCTCCTCTACTTTTAAGGTCTGCTTTGGACTACATTTGTCCCATTGGAAAATTCAGTATGATCTCCCTATGTTCTGATGGGGTGACTTGTCCTAAAATTCCATCTGCAACTTCAACTTCCCATCGCCATATAGTGTTATAAATATTCGCAGTTTCCAGAGCATAATGAGTAGATATTTGGCATGGCAGGGAGAGGAATTTCTGTATCTGCCACAAAAATGTTTATGTGCTAGATACCAGATAAACAGGAATATCAGTGAAGCAAGACAAAGGAACTAAAATCACGAGAAAAGAGGTAATTATGCACAATTGATGATCTAGAGCATCTGCCATCATAGGATCAGAATACTCCAAGGACACAAAAGGAACTACTTCTCAATTCTCTTCATGAAGAATGAGTTCAAAACATTGACTAATAGAGAGTTGGAAGGAAGGAAGAGTCCTATCATTTGAAAGAAGTGAAAATATGAGGCCAGCATTCACACACACACACACACACACACACACACACACACACACACACACACAGAGAGAGAGAGAGAGAGAGAGAGAGAGAGAGAGAGAGAGAGAGAGAGAGAGAAAGGAGATTGAGTTTTCAAAGTATAATGACTGATTACAGTTATAGATCATAACTAAAACAGTAATTTTATAAACTTCCTTTTTTTACTTTTCAAGTTTGATAATCACCTTAAAGAGGACTAACCTCAGTCTTGTGCAAAGTTAGCCTTAATGCTGTGAACTGCTGGTAAAAGATCTAACTGCAGATCCCCAGCACCAGAGAGAGAGAGAGTGCTAATAGTAACTAATTAGAGAAGGGGGAATATCAGGAAAAATATGGGTCACTGTGTAGAAAATGAATATTTACAGATAGCCCAATTGGTTACTTTTCTAGAGAAAGTGAATGAACAGAAAAAAATAATAAGCATTTAATGGATATGAATGATGCCCAGCATTTGTAAAAATAAATGAAATGAAGACGGATATGGTCAGGAAAGGAAAGCACAGGAAAGAGGAAGATTCTAGCTTCATTTTTATGTTTTTACTGTGAGTTATCTATGATCCATGGATCTCAATATCCTGAAATAATTCAGGAATGCTAAGAGTCTAAGAACAGGCTCTGGAATCGAAGCTTCCCTAGGGTGTCTCCCTCTCTGCTATCTCCATCATCCTTATTTTCTGACTGAAGATTCCTGACTTCTCTTCCCTCTTGGGGGCAACTGTGGCCCAACCAGCTGAGTTCCCTTGCAAGGAATGATTAAAGCTCTTAGTCACCGAAATGCACATTGCCTGAAAACCCAAATCCATAGAAGAGTCACAAATCTTCATAAATACCATAAGCAACATCAGCTGCCTGCCACTGACTCTTTCATTCAAGAGGGAATGAATTGTTTCAAAACCAGGAATCGGGAAAGGGAAGGGGAAACAAGGATTTTGAACAGAAGGCTGACAAAAGTTTGTTTGATGCCATGCTTGCTGACACCCTGGGCACGATGTTCATTGTGTAAGATAGATCACAAGAGTATTATGAAACATTATGCTGTACACTCTGATTAGCATCCCTGGAATCCTTCTTCTAGCTCACTGTCCAAAAATTTAATTTTATTGCTGCCAGAACTTTGAACGAATTCATCTAATCTTTCAAGCAGATGTATGAGGCCTTAAAAACCACAATTACATTACTTCAAAGCCATAATTAAAAAGTTTGGTCCTAGTTCCAGGCTTCCCATTGATTTCTAAGAGAAACATGCTTCACATATGATGTAAGCCCTAATAAATTACTAGCTTTGAGCAAAATAACGTTAGCTTCCCATAAAGAATAAAACGGGGTTTTATTGTAAGAAAAGGGGAAGACTAAATGATTGTAAATTTGTATTGCATTTTTATAACCACTTGGGTTTGAAGTCAAATATAATTTGACATTTTATTGATATTTCCAGTGTTTAAAGCTGACAAGGAGTACATTAAATTTTACCATGTAAATCTGATATGACAATAAAAAGCTTTTCACACTTCTCATTGGAATTGTTGAAGTAAAATGAAATAAGACCTACCATCAAGGAAATGATTATTTTCCTTCTCTGAACCTTTTCTTAAGAAGTTCTGAGCAATGAGGAGTTGGAATAGTCTTTGAGGATTAGACGTTTTGTATCAAGAGTGAGTTTCAGGTCAGCCTGGGCTAGAATGAGACCCGACCTCAAACCAAAGCAAACCAAAACCAACAAAACAAGCAGAACCCAAGCCTTATATTGCATGGTGTTCACATCCTGTCACACAGCCATGCATCTGAAGCCATACCAAAAACATTTGACACTGAATGAAATTAAGCATGAAGTGGGAAAGTAATGCATTCTAGTCAGCAGCGGTGTCAACTGGGATCAGCCATGGTATATAATATCGAAAGTTAAGCAACATAGAAATTGGACTTTTTTCCTGATCACGAAGGTAATATTGTACAAAAACATCCCCGGTTCATGATTAGTCTTGCCAGGTTATAGGACTCCCTGTTACATTTGAATTTTAGAAAAGTAGCAGATCATCTGTTAATATCATACTCTGCAATAATTGTTTAATCTAAAATAAAAATTTGAGTGACATTCCATTCTCAGTCTTACTACATCTTTGCAAGTCCATGTATAAGGCACATATTGCCCATTAAATATGTTTCAGTTATTTTCCTGGCGTGAATGTGGAGTGAGGGTTGGGTAGAGATGGAAACCATATGGAAGAATGTGTTATATTCACCAGGTTCACTTATTTCCTGCAGTGTTTCACTTCAAAGGTCACATATTCACCAAGGTTAAGAATAAAAATTAAAATGCAAGTGCATGTGTTCATGTGCATATGCATATATATGGTATAAACAGAACAATACTCACCGAAATTTATATATTGTAACTCTAACCCCTACTATGATTATAAATGGAGATAGGGCCTTTAAGAATGCAGTTACTGCTTAGTGATACCATGTGTCATAGGGGTGAAGACAAGTGTTCTTTTAAAAAGAGGAAGAGACACCAGTGGGCCGTCTAGATCAGTCCTTGTGGCAGGGGACCATGGATAGCCTAGTATTCAGTCCAGTTCTCCTGGCCCAATTGTGTTGTTACTGAGGGGTGACATGCCTCTGGATAGTCTCCCCCACCATGGCTCTCATAATCTTTCTGCCCCCTCCTCGACTCAGTTCCCTGAGTCGTGGTGGGTGAGTATTAAGGCTGCTTTAATGTTGTGAGCTTAGGTGTTTTTGTGTCGAAAATCATTGGTTTCTGTCTCACTGGCTTATCCTGCGTTGATTGAATGGCTGTGGCTGTGGGTCCCTTGTTCAACCTGTCATTATCTGCGGGGTTCCATATGGAGCCTCCATGATATGACTGTGGTGGCTCATCTCTTGTCAGGATCTCAGCTATTTGCCTGTGGTCGGTTGGTAGGGTTAGATGGGCCACAGCTCTCTAGCTGCATCCTGAAAAATACAAACACAATCTCCATCGGAGAGTGAGATCAGTATAGGTTAACAAATATACACAATTCTGGATTACCTAGATTCTATTTTTAGTAGCGTTCCCGTCAATCGCTCCCATAGTTCATCTTTTCTTGGGATCCCAAGAGTATGGGATCCAGTGCATATCACACTGAATCCCCAGTTCCAGTCAAGGGCTCCCCCTCACTGAATGGAATATTTGGCCAAATTTAAAAGCTGTTGATTCTCTCCCCCATGCCCAGGCTCCTCCATTGTACCAGTGCTCCTTTCTTGGTTTGCTGTTCTCTCCCAGTCGGAGGTGTGGTCAACCTACTCATGGCCGCAGACTGCGTTTCATGCCAATGGTCTCTGTTTACTCCAGCTGTCATTGATCAGCTTCCCCTGGCAGCCTGTGCAGTGTCTTCCAGCCCTGCACTAACTGCCATCTGGGGGCTGGTTGTCATTCCAGACCTCGAAGGTTCTCTCGATGCTGATCGATGGCATTCTGTGGTTTCTTTAGCAACAGGACTTTGCCTCAGGCCTGGGGAGGGCATTCAAGAAGTTTGACACAATTCAGTCTTGTTTTTGGAACCTGTGCAATTCTTAATCCCCTACCCGATGAACTTATTCATTATGCCCAATGAGGAAGGTCCTCATTGACTTGGGGATAGGGAGGAGGGAAAAGGTGGTACCACAACAAAATTTACTCATATAATTTATCTAATTATTGACAATAAAGATTTTTTTAAGCTGCTGATGGGAGAAATGGGTTTATTTTGGCTTAAAGACTTGAGGGGAAGTTCCATCATGGTAGGGAAAATGATGCCGTGAGTAGAGAGGAGACATCACCTCTGCCACAGCAGGTGGCAAACAGCGGCAGGAAAGTGTACCAAACACTGGCAAGGGGAACCTGACTATAACTGCCCTAAGCCTGCCTCCAACAGTAGTACAGCTCCAACAAGGTTCTATTACTCAATCTGACATCAGCTGGGGATAAAACATTCAGAACATACATTTTTAGGGGACACCTGGATCAAACTACCACATCACACAAAATGAAAAAAAAAAATCCAATGGAGTTCAATTCTATTTATACAAGCATATAATGTGCTTTTTCGCCATCGTCTTTTAAAAACTAAGTGACAGTTGTTCAGCAAGGTACATATTTCACATTCAAGTTTAGAAATTTCAAGCTTCTAATGGAATAACTTTCAGTGCCACAGTTTGGATTCATTGGTAGAGAGAGATCTGTTTGCATAACTCTCCTCTAAAGAAAGTACTCATGGCCAGGAACACTGGGAATAAGTGTATTGTCAACTCCAAGCTCTATAAAAGAAACCATCTAAAACTGTGACAGGTTCCAAGTTTTCAAATGTCTCCTTCAACACTTGATGACCTTTACCAATTCCAATGGGCTTCATATGTTTATTCTTTGAAAACCCAATTCAATTATCACCTCCCTCCAGAATGTCCCCAGACTCACATAGTTAGCCTCACCTCAGTCTTTCAGCCTGACAGTGTGTTACTTTAGGTTTCTTTATGACAACATTTATCATGTCAAAATTATAGTTATTTGTTTATGAGCCTATATCCTTGTCTAGATTTTTATTATCCATATCTGACATTGTGTTTTCTGTCACATGGCAGGCAGCTTAGAAGGGTTTGTAGAATTAAATTTAAATCAACATATAAAGGTAGGGTGTTGGATTCCTCAATTTGGAAGAGATCTCCACACTCTTCTAAAAAAAAAACACAAATCAAGCAAGAAGTCTCTACATTAACATCAGTAACAGCACACTTGAACACCAGAAAGTACATTTCTAAAGTGAAATACTTGAAACAATGGAAAGTTTCAGAAACTGGCATTTATGTCAGCCAATAAAAAAATAAAACAATTATGAGGACATTTGATTTTAGAATTTATTCATTTATTCATTAAATGTGTATGATATCCAAAGTACCAAAAAGGGGTGGGAGGAAACAACTATTGCTCAGTGGGTTTTTTTCTGGAGGAAACATGGGTTTGGTGGTTGTAAGTTTAAGTGACAAACCTCCATTATGAGGAAAACCCACGTGAAGCTGGAGAGTAGCTGCCACAAACAAGAAGATGTGATCAGAAGAGAGGTGGTTAGTACTATATCGGAGGCAGGGAAGAAGTCTGTGCCTCTGGTTAAGAATCAACTTCTAAACCATTTCCCCTTACAGAAACAGCCTGTACCACAGTGGCTCTTCACCCTCCCTCACCACAGACTTCCTCTTCTTGACTCACATTGCAACAAAATCTCTTTATGAAACTATAGAAGTTGTTAAATATTGCATTGCTATTGTCCTAAGAAGTGGGGGCAGTGCTCCCCACATCAGCATAAACTGCACCTGAATAATTCATAGAATCGTTGCCTTCTTCAAATGTACTCACACTAAAAGCAACATTTCTTAAGGGTTTGTAAAAGAAAAATTATAGCACTCCTAAACAAAACGCTAGGAAGACTTTTTTCCAAACACTGACAACAGAGGGCACAGGTTGACCTCAACTCCACTGAAACAAAAGAAACTAGTGATGAAGTATTAAGAAACATTATGAGGAAGGTTGTCCAGGTAATTAGGACAACAGTATTTGCAAGTTGGTGCTCATCCACATTAGGTTTCCATCATCCCACAAGAGTTGGGAGGTAGCCTTACTGTTTCTTCATAATTACTTTGCAAATGGATGGCTCCTAAGAGCATTTGTAGTTTATAGATTTACATATTAAAGGGGAAGAAAATGAATCTATAATTGCGAGTTTTCTTAAGTAAAGGCTTTATGAGGAGTGAGGAGCTTAGACTCAGAAAGAAATTTGTCTAAAGTTTAGTCGATCTGAGAGTACCATTAAGCAGAGAGGACATTAGGGCCGTCTGACCATGTTCCTCCATTATACCTAGAGTGGATAGCACTCAGCATTGCTCAGTGGAGAAAATTTTACTGGCCAAATTTGCTGCAAATTTAATTCTTTTTTTAAAATTTTTAAAATTTATTTATTTGCCAGCAGAGAGATAGAGAGGAGACAGACAGAGAGAATGGGAACACCAGGGCCTCCAGCTGCTGCAAATGAACTCCAAATGCATGCCCCACTGTGCATCTGGCTTTATGTGAGTACTGGAGACTCAAACTAGGGTAGTTAGGCTTTGCAGGCAAGCGCCTTCATCACTGAGCCATCTCTCCAGCCCCAAATTTAATGCTTTATAAATATCTAAATAACATCTGTGCAAGTATTCCTTTTCCTTCTTTTTCTTTCATATCTAAAGACTAAAGTGAGACTGAGCCAGAATGGAAGAAGAGACTTTGTTACATATTTAGAGATCTCAAAATAAAGGCAAGAATTCTAACAAATCTTCATTAAAATGCCCCCCTGGAACCATAGCTGTCTTCACCTCCATTGTATTATCTCCATCTCTCTTCCTCTTTCTCTTATATCTCAATTCCCAGCATCTGGAACAAAGAGATAATCTCAGTTCAACATTGTCAGCCATTAGTATATGCTGGGATACAAACAGGAAAACCAGATCTTATTGCACAGATCTTGCTGTGTTTCAGGTTGATTTGTGCAAGATTAACCAAGCAATTTCATATAGGTTTCCTAAATAACTATTTTCAATATGTCATTTTCTTGGTTAAAAGAAAATAATGGCTATGGATTGATTATTGACCCTCCCATTACTATTATCAGTCACCCAAACTGTTGGTTCTAATTTACTTTCTGCCATCTGTCACAGGGCCTCTCTTTCTGAAACCTTCTTGTGTCTCATTTTGTCCTTATTTTATTCTGGCATATGAAAATCTCTACCTGACCATGGGATGACTGACGGCTGGCTGTATCACCTGCTCAGTCTCCTTGTACACTCAAAGAGTAGGAGGGAGTGATCAAAGGAAACCTTTACTAGTCCTAAAGAGGCTTTTCACTACCTTTCTTTCAGAAAAGAGAAAAATCAAAAATGTAACCTCTGACAGGGTGTTATGCTTTTTTTACTTTTTTCTTCCAACATCTGCCTTCTGGCAATACAATTCTCATTTGCATTTCTTAAGCAGATCTTGTAGGCTTTGACGATTTTTCTAAAATTACATAAGTCTATCTCCATTTATATTTGAACCCAAATGACTGCTTATGCTGTCTAGGGTCTCTCTCAAAACGATGATGGGCACATCCTTTAAATAGATGTTGCAAAAAAAATTACACTTCTATAAGAAACAAAAGTGCTATTATATCTGCCTAAATATCAGTATCTCAGGAAATGTATAGTATGTTTGGGAAAGATTTGTGGATGGTGAGAGCAATGGGGCGATATGTGCACAAAGGATCTCTAAGTACTGAACTTATCAGAGAAAACAAAAACATTTTATTTTGGTTTGATAAAGAAATGGGTTAAGAAAAAAAGAAAGAAAGAAAGAAAGAAAGAAAGAAAGAAAGAAAGAAAGAAAGAAAGAAGAAAGGAAGGAAGGGAGGGAGGAAGGAGAGAGAAAAAGAAAAGAAACTATAATTGCTCAGAACTATGGAACTGTAAAGGAAATTTGAAAACAGAGTTGAAAGCAGAATCTTGTTAAAGAGAAGATGGTAATGAAGATACCACACTTGGTATGGCCTGGCCATTTCTCCAGGATTCTCATCTGATCAGACACAGGTGCACTCAAGTATAAACCGTCCAACACAATTGCTTAAAAGTATAATCTGAAAAAAAAATCAGAATTTCTCTTTCTAGAGTAATGGGAAACCAATGTTGTCCTTTGCTCTCAAATGGCACGTGTTAATATTTGTCAAAATATACCTTCTCTGGGGATGAAGAAATGGCTTAATGTGTTTGCCTACAAAGCAGAAGGACCTGTGTTTGATTCCCCAGAACCCACATAAAGTCAGATGTACAAGGTGGCACATGTACCTGGAGCTAATTTGCAATGTGTGGAGGCCCTGGTGTGTCCATTTTCTCTCTGTGTCTGCCTCTTCTCTTTCTTTTTCTCGCTCTCCCTCAAATAAATAAATAAATAAATAAATAAATAAATAAATAAATAAATAAATAAATAAATAAATAAAATATTTTTGAAAAATAAACGTTCATTGGAAGATCACATACATGTAGCAAGACTATAAGTCCTAAATGTGTAACTCAATGAATTTCCCCAAAGCCATCACCACATTGATCAAAATATAGGACATTTCATAGCCTGATAAATGGTACCAGATGATCGACCAGACAGGACACATACTTCTTTTCCTAAGGAAATTACCACCGTCCTTACCTCTAACACAAGTTCCTTTCTTCTGTTTCTGACTTCATGTAAATGTAGCCATACAATATAAAGAAGTCTTCACTGGTATTTCCCTTTTAGTGTGACTTTTTTCATTTTTCAAGGTAGGGTCTCTCTCTAGTCCAGGCTGACGAGAAATTCACTATGCAGTCTCAAGGTGGCCTCAAACTCATAGCAGTCCTCCTTAAGAGTAAAGGTGTGACCACCAACCCTGGCATAGTGTGATTTTTTTGAATTTCATCCATATTGATTCAGATGATGATAATTCATTCCTTTTTCTTGCTTACGACAGTATGGGCATCACGTATTTCTGAGTTTTGGGACTGCTAATATGAGTGATCCCATTTGCACACCTGTGTATGTTCTTAATACAGGTGTCTTTGCACTTTGGTTGGCTATATTCCTAGAAATGGAATATTTGTGTTAAAGTAGAGAAGAAGCTTTTGGGATTCTACCCATAGACACATATATTTTGTGTTTCTGTCCTTTTCAAGAGGCTCATGCTCCCAACAGAACACACACACACACACACACACACACACACACACACACACACACGTATATGTGTGTACCTACACACACCTAGCATGTCAAGAATCAAAGAATTGACCCTCACACAAGGACTGACTCCCATTCTCCTGCTTCTATTCTAAACCTCAAGGGTTTTCTAGTCAATTCCTGTCATTCCTTTGGTGAAACAACATTCTTCTTTGGCTCCCCTTCCTTCCTGTCTCATTTCTCCAAGCACACCTCTTGCAAAATTAGTTTTCAGAGTATCCTTTAGAGGAGTCAAATCTTAAAGAAAAAAAGATGGTTCTGTTTAGTGGGTAGCACTAGTTTTTCATGGGGAGAGGGCCTCAGTCCACAGCAATTTTCTTCTGTCCCTGTTTCATGGAAGCTGGTCTTTGTCTAGAGAAATGTTCTCTGGGAATCTCTGGGAAATATCAGATTCTGTGGAAATACAGTATCATAATTATTTCCCTAAGGTTACCAGTATCTCTTTCCTGAACTGTACTTTCAATTTTTCCTCATTTTGGCTCTTGAACACTGGTGTTGACAAAGGCTCTTTGTGGATCTGCTAGCCTTTTCCCTTCATTCATGAGCCTTGAAATATCGATCACTAGAATTTTCTCTCATTTCTGATTATAAAGTAGAAGATAGTCATTAGAAACAAATGAGAAATTAATACAAGTAAATGAATGAAATTATTGTGTCATCAAGAAATAATGGCAGTTATTTTGTAATAACATTTTCCAGTTTTTAATGCATTCTTCAGGGGTTTGGGACTGGGCAGAGGGATACTTGAACGACCATGCAATCTTAGAGGAAACCTGAGCAAATGCTCTCTTGATTTCCACAGCTCATCTTCCAGAGCTAGTGTAGGAAGACCCAAGGAGCAGGCTGTTATACTCCCATGTGTGTTTGCTCGTTGGACATGGGTGTCCCATGTGGCATGCTCTACAGAGAGGCAGCTAGCTTCCTGCATCAGAGACAATCTCTGTAATGTGCTAACAGATGAGGGTTCTGTCCACAAAGGGAGATCTGAGTAGTTGATTATAATGTCAACCACCAACACATACATTTAATTATTTAATTTGCTGAGAACGCGTTTGAAATGTTCAAAATGACAAAATTAAATATTTGAGAAACATAGGGTTCTAAGATAATTTAACATCTAGTATTCATTGTGAAAAGGAAGGTTCCAGGTTAACTCAGGAATCATATTTATAAATAGGAAGCCACCCAATTTTGATCACTGAGGAAATATCTATTCATCCTGAGTGAAAATCATGAGGTCTTGTGAAATTTTTCAAAGATTTTCTCAAGGGCTTCATAAAGCTTTTGGTATGTTATATAACTTTCCAATATAAAATTTTCAGAAACTGCTATGGAAGATTTTTGTTTCTCATTTATAGGAACATACAGAGAGTACTTTTCAAATATGTGTTCAAGTCTTGCCAAAATGTGCTAGGACAACCTCAGTGCCTAAGGAAGTTACTTACAAGTAATCCCTGTGATATGCAGGCTTTTCTTTATTTATTTACTTTTTAGTAAAGTGCAGGAAGGAAAGAAAGAAAGCCAAGGGAATTTAGAAATGTAATTAGTGCTGCCACAGCCCTGGGCCACAGCCCTTGCTCACTGTGCGTGCAACTGGGAGATGTATAAATAAAGCCTGTGTCTTTACACCAGTGACTGTGCTTTAAAAATAAGACTTCACATCAACTTGTCAAGATTTCTTCAAGTGGAAGATACAAGTGTCGGCTTCTACCCAACTAAATCACAAGAGAAGTGTTTGTTTTGGTCACTGCTTAATTTCTATGGAATGGCTAAATTCATATAAAGTCAGGAAAATTATCATTTCCCACTCAGGGCACACAGGACAGTAATAATTTAGAAGCCTGTGTTCTCTTCATTCACATTCAACAAATCATGGAGATTCCCATTGAGGCATAAAAAAAACTCTCGCTAACAGACTTAGAGGAGGGCATTCATAAATCATGCCCGTTATTAGACTTCTTAAAACAATATTTGCCATCAGACATACATGCTTCTTGTTATCAGTTCTAGAGTTTGATAGAAATATTGTATTCATAGTACATTAAGTAATGGAGTCATTCTACTTTTTCTAGTTCTCCAAGATCACTAGCAACATAATCATGGTTTGCAAATCAGACCAGAGATTTGACTTGAAATTTTTCTGTGGAGATGTGTTGCTCCAGATCATATTGTATAGAGTGTGCCCATGCAAACCACCCTTGGGCAGAACAAGGGTGCATTTAATTGTTTTTGTGTGTGTGTGCATAATGTTTTCTACCCCCACCCAGACAGTTTTTACATGTGCCATGAATGCATGTACATCAGCAGTGTGCCCAACAACGCCACGTAGTTTATACTGGGGTCTTAGAAATCACATGAAATTGTTTCAAAGGATGAGTTTGCAGTTTATAGCAGGTGCCAAGAGCTATTCTTACTGACAGAGGATTTTGCAGTTCCGGGGGGGAGGTGTTCCCAGATATATGAACTCCAAGTTTATCACAAATGTGGAGTTTATTTAAGGGGGTTTATGATCTAGGAAGGGACCCTAGAACATGCTTTCATGTGGAAAACAATATATAGTTTACAAGGCTTATTTAAGAAAGACTGAAATTTTAGGGGAAAACTGGAGTGAAGCCATAAGCGTGTGGAGGGTAATTTATAAATAGAGGCTTCTAAAGAGCAATGAGTGTGGAGCCACAAACATGTGGCATCTATGGAAGAAACAGGTTTCCAAGGGAGGGTTAGAGTAGTGCTTCAAGCACATGGAGAAAGGAAAACAAAACCGAGGCTTTTAAAAAAAGGTTAGAATAGAGCCACAAGCATGTGGCATTCAGGAGAGAAACTGAGGCTCCCAGAGAGGATAGCACATGGAAGGAGGAATCTAGGAGCTGGGGTGGGGAGAATTAGAAGTTTGCTGTGTGCTTTCGAGTGGAGGGAAGTTAGAGAGCAAATTGAGAGTGCTTAGAATAGCTGAGGGATGCTGCAGAGCTCCTTCTCAGTCAGCGACCTGCAGCCCATTCAAGAGACTAGAATGTTTTGGGGCATCAGAGTTGGCATCCTTGGTCAACAACTTACTAAAAGGTATCCCACCTCTGGCACTATATTTTTTTCTAGTAACAATATTTGGGTGCACCATTATCCATAGGATACTTCTGCCCACACACACTCTCTCTCCCTCTTTTAATTATTCAATATAATTTTATTTATGTGTGTGGTGGAGTGGAGGTTGGTAAGCCAGTGGGGAGAGGAACATGGGGTATCTCATGCTTCAGTGGGTACTTTCTAGCTAGTGCAAAAAAGAGGGGTGCAAAGCAAGGAAGCATCACACCCAGAGTGACATTTCAGAAATGAAACCTACCTCTCTTTTTCTTGGTGTTGCTGGTTTCACACTCAGATCCCACTGGGAGAATGGGCCCTGTCACAACTGAGCACCCCGGGTCTGTAGGCCCCTCTCTGGCAACCCCAGCATGGAGAACGGGGGTGATACAGTCTGACACTCGCATATGTGGGCAGTGGTCTTCTGCCTGTCAGAAGCTGACGACAGGGACTCTGGGTGGCAACAGACCTGGAATCTTCCCAATCCAACTTCCCTTCCCATCCAACAGACTTTTTTGTAGGGTCTCTAATGTGTTTTTATCCCAGATGCAGTAATATGATTTTCCTAGCATGTCAAGAGGGGAACTCTGATAAGATTCATATGATTAGTCCTATGTGTCTCCTGATCTTCATTATACTTTTATTATTTTTCTTTGATTTTATTCATTGTTAATAATTAGAAACACTGCACAAACAAGTCTTGTGATAGTACCCCCATTTCCCTCCTCCCTGTCCCCAACCCACTGAGACCCCTCCTCAGTGGGATTGTTGGAACAGTCCATGGGATGGAGAGTTATAAATCTTACAAGCAGTAGCCAGTGTGTGTGTGTGTGTGTGTGTGTGTGTGTGTGTGTGTGTGTGTGTTTTGTTGTTGTTGTTGTTGTTGTTGGGGAGGTCATCAATGGTGTTAAATTGCAGTGAACCCTGCAAGCCTTAAGGCTAACCAGGCAGGCCAAATATGCCGACTGGTGCAACAGTGGCATGTGTGTTATGGGGGAAGCCAACTGCTCTGTGATTGGACAGAGGCCCACTCTACAGGAAGGAATACATGCCTGGAACTGAAAAACCTAATGAAAAGCCTGTGGCTGGTGAGGTCATGAGCCCCAGGGGAGTAATGACTGCTGCTGTCTGGCAAATGCACATGCTGTGCCCAGCAAACTGCCTTCAGAGCACTTGTTATCTCTATGCCCATATATCAATGCTACTCTCACTTTTGGTTCAAGAAGCTTCTTTTCAGATGGCGGTGACCACTGGAGTGACTCACAACTCACCACAGTGCTAAGAGTGACGGTGGGGTGGAGTGTTGAGCACAAAGTGAGACATCTCTGTCATACCCTACATGGCTCAGGAACCATTGTAGAAAGGGTGACAGAAAGATTGTAAGAGCCGAAGGAAGGACTGTTTATAATGTTATCTGGAAGAAATATAGCCTTGATATTCATGTCCTCACAGTGCCTGACACTGTCTACACAAGACCTTCATCATAGGAAGAAAAGATGACGGCATCAAAACAGAAGAGAGACGAACTGGAAATGGGAACGGATTTGGTGGAGAGTGGATTTGAGAAGGAGGAAAGTCAGGTGGGGTGAGAATTATCACTGTTTAAAATGGGAACTGTCAATTATAAGTTTTTTTTTTGTTTGTTTTTTTAAATTCGGCTGGGCATGGTGATTCACGCCTTGAATCCCAGCACTTGGGAGGCAGAGACTGGAAAATCACTGTGAGTTCAAGGCCATCCTGGTACTACAGAGTAAGTTTCAGGTCAGCATGGACTAGAGTGAGACCCTACCTTGATAACAACAACAAAAAAGTTCAACTTTGAATCCCAACACCCCTGTCATCTGCCAATGCTAACACCTTCATGGACCTTTGAGAGAAATTTTACCTCCAAACCACCTTTTTGTAAAATAATAACTAATTTCATTGGGAAAAAAAGAAAACAGCTGAGGGAAAATATACTTAAAAGGAACCCATGTGGCATCTACTGTGTGCCTTCCCACGGAGGGAAGCCAAGAGGAGGTCAGTGGGGGGGGGGCACCCACATGGTACTTCTAGTGTGGAAATAGCATGTGGTGGATTCACAGACCACAGGAAAATTATACATGAAATTAGAGATGACAAGTTACCCCCAAATTATAGAGCAGAGAAGTTTACAGTTTACATTAAGTGAAAATGCTAGGATCCTCCACCTCCACACAACAGCCTGGCTGGTTGGGGGTAGAGGCCGGACTCATGTGGGTCCAAGCAACATAGGCAAAAGGCAGAGGCACTCAAGCATCTAGGGTCCTAGGGAAAGAAGGGGGAGCAACAAGAGACCGACATTTTTGCAGTCTCAGGTTCAGATATGCAGGGGGGGTGACCCAACTGTTAGTAGAATTGAAGGGTGGATCCCATAGTCAGCCCACCTGAGCCAGCCCTCACCTGAGCCAGCCGGCTTGGGTCACAGCATTCTAGACTGTGGACAGCAGAGGGCGTTGTAGATCTGTCCCCCTCAGACATGAGTTCCAGTTCTGCCAAGAGTTGTCCAGGGCAAGATGGCATGTGGATTGCCATCTCTTGGTTCTCTCTGGGCCTCCATCCCTAACAGAGTCTGCCTAAAAGAACCAAGAGAGCTATGGCCCATCTAATCCTACCATCAGACAGATAGCTGAGATCCTGGCAAGAGATGAGCCACAACAGTCATACCGTGGAGGATCCATATGGAGCCCTGCAGAGAATGAGGGGATGAACAAGGGACCCACAGCCACAGCCATTCAATCAACACAGGATAAGCCAGTGAGACAGAAACCAATGATTCTCGACACAAAAACCTCTAAGCAGCCTTAATACTCACCCACCATGACTCAGGGAACTGAGCGGAAGAGGGGGCGGAAAGACTGTGAGATCTGTGGTGGGGGAGACTATCCAGAGGCATGGCACCCCTCAGTAACAACATACTAGGGCCAGGAGAACCTGGCTGAGTACTAGGTGATCCATGGTCCCCTGTCTCAAGGACTGATCCAGATGAACTACGAGAATATCCAGCTGATTGGGGATGGGGAGGGGGGCATTGGGGAATTGGGGACAACAACTCATTGTTTGCCCACTAAATAATGTAACTCATTATGGACAATAAATGTATATTTTTTAAAAAGAAGCTATCTCTCTCAATACTCAGCTATTTTCAGAAAATTAGAGATAACCATAAATGACACCAGCAGACTCCACACTTCTAAGCACAAATTGCGTATAATAGATGTTAGGGATTATGTACTTAACATTATAGCACCTTTTGAAGCCTTTAGTTCACCAACTCCTTAATTTTAATGAGGTAGAAATTTATCTCATTTTGTTCAATCTGGCTTTTGTTCCATCACATGTAACAGTTACCATCTGTGTGCTGGCCCAAAACACCTGACCAGAATTAGCTTAGGAGGAAAAGGACTTATTTTATGCTTACAGTTTTAAGGAAAAGTCACATCATGGTGGAAGAAGCATAGCAACTGGCTCATATCTTGTCATATAGTGGTTAGGAAGTTATCTGGGTAAGCCAGCTCTGGACACACTCTGGACTCATCAATGACAAGGCCCACCCCCAGTAACACACCTTCTATAGCAGGGATCCACCCCCCAAAGGCTCTACCATCGGGGAGCCAAGTCAGAAACTAAATCACAATACCTTGAGATTACAGGAAACATTTTACATTCAAACTATCACAGGATCAGGCATGTGAAAACCTTGTCCTGATTTTTTAATAAGGAAAACTAGCTTTAAAGAAGAAGAAAAAAAAATGAATGTCATGTGTCAGCGATATATCCCTAACCAATCTACAAATACTGAAATTGTATATTAAACAATTTATATTGCCTGTTAGAAGATATCCCTGTGACTTCAAATATTTATGACAAGCACTTAAAATATTAAAGGTTATTGGTCTCAATGTGTTTGTCTTTCCAAGGGTGAGAGTCTCAAAGACTCTTAACATGTTGTTTTTCAGTTCTTTTTTTGTTTTTTTTTTGTGTTTCTTATTTGTGAAGTGAATGCTTAGTTAAAAGCATGGTAAAGTGGGCATTATTTACCCAATAAACCTTAACAGCTTCGTGAAAGACTCTAGCTTTAGCTGTTATGAGAAAAAAAAAAAGGTGCTCACAGCACAGACACTTAGCAAAATAACCCTCTAATAGACATTGTTCTAACAGAATTCAAGTCTCTGTTACAAAAAAAAGGATGCTTTCTGTAATAATTTGGTCATAACCATAAACTATTGTTCAGTTTGAAACACTTAGAGAAGGGAAGGAGGGGTGGTAGTTTCTGGTTTAATTTCAAAGTGAATTCTTTGTCATGGCAGACTGAATTTTGGCACTTCTTTGAGTGAGACATTCTGGCTGTTTGAAACCACCCCTTTCGTATGAAAAGTATTCTATTATTCTGGGAACAAATAGAATAATGAGGACATTAGTGCACAATGAAGTGAAGCTTCTTTTATCTTCAGCCAGCAGGTGCTCAGTTCTGAAATGATCTGCTCAATCATAGTAAATACAGACACAGGTGCCACGGACAAATGCAGCCACACCAGAGTTGTGGTGAAACCAGCACATACTGTCCAGAGGCCCAGGACAGAGTTAGTTTACAAAAATTGAAATCCATAAAGATTTCACTTGTCCTGGGTCTTAAAACTTATTCTGTCCTCTCTCTGGGAAGTTGTTAAATCTAGCGTCTCTGGCCTTATCACTATGCTAGGTCACTTTGCCCTTGCTCAGCAATCTCTGTCTAATTCTTATCCTTTCCATTGGATAAAGAAAGGTTTTCAATCTTCAAGCGAAAGAGGATAAAGTGTTGAGGTGTTCTACCCTTGCTAACAAATTCTATCTCCTTCCTTTAATTACCATCATCTTAAAATGAGTTGGGGCAGAAGTTGGTTGTGAGCCATTGAATAGTGTCAGGAGAGAGAATTGCACTGAAATCTGAAGAAAGGGGCATGAGGTATGAAAAAAAAATGAGCGATGCCCTCCAAATAAAGCCAAGTGTCTATTAGTAGGTACTTATTAAAATTAGAGCACTGCTGTTTCCAGACTGTAATGAAACAGAGACAAAGGCGTTCTACACTTTGATGTTGAGAAACCATTCAAATGATCTATTTTCAGTGATAAGTGTGGATTAATCATTGAATGAAAGTGCCTTGACTCCAATGATTAATGTCATACTCTGATAGGTAATATAAAAATCTCAGTATTATTAGTGATGCAGAAAATCTCGTTTCATTTCCAGCTTAAGTTATTCTTACTGGTCTTCTTTACTGATTCATTCATTATTCATTTATTCAAGTACGTTTTTAAACAAGTACTCACCATGCATCAAGCATTATTCTAGACATTGGGAATAGTGAACAATAACAAATTCTCTACTCTTAAAGATTTTGTGTTTTACAGAGGAGAATAACACCTGCGTACAAATAGAAAATTATAATTTTATGACATGGGTAGGTGTTTTAAAGAACATTAAGAGAGAGTTTTATGGGCTGGAGAGATGGCTCAGTAGTTAAAGGTGCTTGCTTGCAAAGCCTGATGACTCAGTGATTCCCCAATACCCATGTAAAGCCAGATGCACAAAGTGACACGTATGTCTGCAGTTCATATACTGCAGCAGCCGGCCCTCGTGCATTCTTTCTCTCTCTTCACACACACTCTCTCTCCTCCTTCTCTCTCAAAGATAAATATGTGAATAAATATATTTTGATGAGGGAGTTTTACTTTAGAGTATAAAAGAGGTGAGTTAGGTGATATAAGATTGGACAGGAAAAAAATCTGTCTGATGAAGTGATAACAGCAATGCTAAGATTATAATAAAAAGGTGACAGCTTTGAAAAGAGCATTATGAGTAGATAAAACAATACAGAAGTCATGAAAAAAAGAACAAAATCAGTGTGCTTGGACATTTGTTAGGAATTTAGAACAATGGCCATTGTGGTTAGACAAGAGAAGTGCTTTTAGATGAATTACAGAGGCAGGCAGAAACCAAGACATGAGGGTTAGAACTCATGGCAAAGTGTATGGATTTTATTCACATGGTTATATAAATTAATTAAATATTTTAATTCATTAACTAAATAGAATTCACTCTCTTCCATGTAGACAGACTCTGAGGAAAGAAATACTGAAGCAATAAGTCCATTAATCAAAACATTTTTTTTTTGATACAGGAAAGAAATGACCATGGTTTGGATGAGAGGGATAGAGGTAGCGATAAAAATCATGCATATTCCAGACATGTATTGGAACTGAAGACCATAAAACCCTGGATTGAATGGATGCTTTGAGATTAGGAGAACAAGCTTAATTTAAATTATAGGTGTTAGATGTGTAAAAAATAATAAGAGATGTAAAAAAATGCAAAGTTGCAGTGAGCTTGCTAAAGACATGCACCAAGAATCTCACAGAAAATAATAACTGTGTCGGTGGTCACTGAGAACCCTCTGAGAAGTCACTCCTATTAACTTATTTCAGGTAGAACGTTATAGTGGCCATTGTTTATATAATCTTCACACTTTATTTTCTTCCAGGTAGAAAGAAAATAAGTCATTTATTTAGTTGGGAAATGTGTGTTCTCAGTGATGACTTTCTTGGATTTCCCTTTTCTCACTTCATGTACATATTCAATTTCTTCTACTGCTATTAACTCCAAATCCAAAGTATATATGGCAAAGACAGATTCATTTTTGTTACACTGATGTCTCATCTGGCCTTGGGGATGAGGAGTCACATGGAGAGTATTCTACATAAAGCTCTTTGCCCCCAAAGAACCAAGTCCCATGTGTGTTGCACTTTTGGTGATTTAAGACTCATTCTTTCTGCATCTTTCTCCTTCATCTTTGCAAATGAGTAGCAGCTTGAAAATAATCATCAGAAATGGAAGATGTTGTGTAATATTTTCATCATCTTGTTTTATGCCGAGTTACAAAGAGATAGTAAGTGATCAAACGACTGGAATATACTCTTAGGGAAGACTTGACTGGTTCATAAATGGTGCACCTGACTGAAAACCAGGACAATCATCACATATGCATTTATGTTTAAGATATACTGATCTTAAAAGATAACCCATTTTTGACATCTAGTTAATACTGTTCTATACTTACTATAAAGCAAGGCTTAAATGCAGCATTTAATATATATTTTGGATCTTCCTTTAGCATAGCAGCATATCTGAAACAAAACATTGATAGACTAAGAATTTAGGAGATCTTGACACACTGCCAACCGATCTATGAAGAAGGAGTGAGACTCTAGAGTAAAGGCAATGTGAAAGGGCTGTTTCTCCTTTTAGTATGTGGAAGTGGAGCAGTAGAGACAGGATACAGGCCCTCCGAGAGGAAGCAGAGCCTCAGTAACCACTCTGTGCATCTGACTTTAAATGGGAAATGGAGAATCAAACCTGGGCTGGAAGGCTTTCCAAGCAAGCACCTTTAACTACTGACCCCTCTCCCCATCCTGAGTTTGTTCTTTGGTAAGTTTATGTTACCTTTTCTGATGCTAGTAATCAGTTTGAATTTAGCACAAAAAATAACCTTTGTCAATATATTTATATTATCACTTTTCTCCATTAAATGGATTATTAAACAACTCAAGAGCCTTATTGATTTAGTCTTTATTTTTAATTTGTTAAGATCTGAAAATAAGTAACTCACAGATGCAAATTCATTCAAAACATCACTGCATAGTATCGAGCTGTATAATAGCATTATCAGATTATTCTGATGGTATATCCATTACTTTATTGATTAAGTTTTGTAATCAGAATTTTAGATTTTCCTTTTACGTTTGTTTTCTCTCTGTTGTCAGCAATGTTGCTTGAACCATTAAATGTCTTCAGAATTAGAGAGAAGTGTTTTCAATCACGGTGTCATATAATATGACTACAGAAAAGCAAGTGAAACATGTCATTTCATTGAAAATGTTTTAAAAAATAGGCTGGAGAGATTGCTCAGTGCCTAAGGACACTTTCTGGGCAAGCATGAGGACCCAAGGGAGTCTGTGACCACTAGAGTTCAAGTCTCCAGAGTCCCACGATAAATACTTGAGTGTGGCCATTTGCACCTGTAACCCATGTCCAGTAGGACAGAGAGACCCAAGAATTGTTGGAGCCCCACAAGCTCCGGGATTAGTAAAGAAACACCAGCTTTAAATAAACACCAGGTAGAACAGTGATGGAACCAGACAAGAGATGCTCTGCTTGGGCCACCCTAGCCCAGCTCCCCTCCCCAACGCTGGCCTCAGGAGAACATATGAGGCACTACACCACACACAAGACACACACACACACACACATCATTAAAAATACACACACAAACTTAAAACTAAAGAAGACATGAAAGATTAAAGTGTGTTTTTAATTTTGCATCATGGGCCTTATTGATTTTATTTTCTAGTAAGTGTGAACTTTGTTTTGACTGTCAATACAAATCGAGTCTATCACTTGTACTTTAAATACTTATGTTTAAATACTAGGATACTATTTCACAGAATACTTCTGCTCCATACACTCCCAAAATCGTTCCTTTCTCATCCTATATGTGCTAGTGAGCTCTGGCCTCAAAAATGACCGTCAGAAGCTAGGCATAGGGGTTCAGAAGGCTGCTTACTGGTTAGAAGAGCATACTGCATCAGCATGAGGGCCCAAGAGTGCCTGAGAGAGGCCAAGGTCAACTCTCCAGCACCCACATCAACAGCTGTAGCTCCAGGCCTGTGGGAGGTGGGCATTGGAGAATTGTTACTTTCTGTGAAAATGGTGGCTCTAGGTTGAATATGAGACTGTGTGTTGAGGAAACAGGTAGATGTGTGAAAAGAAGACGACATCCAATATTCTCTGGCCTCAATACTCATGCATGTACATGGGCATGTTCTTGTACTGCACACACATCACATCATACATCACAAAACTCTGCACACAAATACACATGCCTACAAACAAACAAACAAATTAATTAATGGAAAGCCAGACATAGAGGTGCATAGCTGTAATTCCAGTGCTGGAGTGGTAGAGACACATTCCTGGGACTTGCTAACCAGCCAATCTAGTCCAATGAAGGCAAGTTCCAAGCCACTAAGAGACGCTGCTGCAAAATAGAAGTGAGTAATACATGAGAAGTGACATCTGAGCTCTTCCTCTGCTCTCCATATGCATGTATACATATGTGTACACACACCCACATACACACATATACCTTCATACAAATGAATATGCACACACACACACGAAATGCACTATCACAGGCACTGATTGCCATTTTCCAATACCACAACACCAGAAAAAGTGTTATATTCAATGGTGGGTATATGCTTAGAATCCAGTCTCATACCAGGATACCTGGAAAGCATACAGTTGAACTTGCATAACTGTAAATCTCATCAATGTATTTCTTGGAACTAAAACCAAGTATGCCTCCATTTCAGCTATTCTTGCTTGATCTGTAAAACCCTCATAGACATTCTGAAACCAAGTGATAAATAGAGAAGGTAACCATGAAAGGAGAATAATAGTTGGAGAAAGAATGTGGCCTTCTTTACTTTCTATTTTATAAAGCATAGGTTCATGTAAGTATGTGGCCAGTGGCCCTTCCAGGGTCTTTGACATGGTCAAGACCTTTGAAGCTGTATTTAGTCGTGTTGGCTTCAGGACGAGGTACTTTGGCTTGCCTTTCTCAGCCACCATGCAGGGAGCATGCACCCCATGCTATCACATGACACAGGTTGGCTTTCAGGTTGCTGACTTGCATCAGGCCATCGCCATACCTCACTCTGACCAGAGCCTTGTCCCACTCAATCCAAATTTGCCCTCCCAGTTGCTGGTAGCCCCAGGTCTTCAATTTCCATGATCTTTTCTGTCTGTGTTCCATGTTCATTCTTAAGGGTCCTGAGGACAGTGGATGGCGAGGAGTTTCTTAAGATGTTTGAAAAGAACATCAGAGGAGAAATTAAGTCACAGAACACATTGTTTTAAATTTGTCTGTTTTATAAAATCTCTGTCCAATTTTTCTTAGCAGTATTAAACTATGACTGACTTTAAATTGCATTTAAACTGCTCTTTTCTTATCAACATACATCCACTGAAAGTCGTCATTAAAAAATGAAAACGCAAGCTACAGACAAGAGACAATATTTGTAATGCACATATTTAATAAAACATCTTTATCCCAAATATAAAAACATACCTACAACTCAATAAAGAAGAAGACAAACAACCATGGCTTTAAAATAAGGAAAATATTTGGACAGCCATCTAACAAAAGCCCACACAACGTTGAATATCATTTGCCAATATGCATGTAGAAATGTCAACTTCCAAAGTCATCAGTAGAAAACACACGAAAAGTAAAATGTGTTATAATTACATATTTATTATAATCACTAAAATTGAAATAACTGGCAGGCATTGGTAGGGATGTGGAGGGACAAACTAAAACTCTTGTGTATTATGAATGTGGCGTGGTATAAAAACTTCCATTTTAAAACCGGGTGAGTCCTTATGCCTTATTACCCAGCAATTATACCCTTAGGTATTTATCCAAAAATATATATACAAAAAGACTATGTAAACACTTCATTTAAATAGTCAAAAGGTACAGGCAACCAAAATGCCTAGTAACTGGAGAAGGAATAAACAAACTGTAATTTATTCACCTAATTGGTTACAATTCAGAGATACATGTGAATAAACTAATGATTCCTTCAACAATAGTCAGGGTTTTACAAAGCTAGATTGTTTAGCAAAATAAGCCACTGACAAGAGTTCACAGTTGAAGATTCCATCTAAATGAAGTTTATGAACAAGGTAAAAACCTCAATCACGATAAATACCACAAGAGTAGCAGGAACAGAAATGGCAGAGTAGGGCTCTCTGGAAAAACAGCAAAAGAGACCTTTCGGGCAGAATTGTACCATGTTTTAATTTGGGTGGCAGAAAGTGTCTATATATATTTTTTTCAGTAAAATAGTACTATTAAACTTTCTGCTTCTTATTATATCCCCAAGATTCTGCAAATAAAAAAATACATTTAGTATTATTGGTAAATCTAAATAGTACCAATAATCTTTCAGTTGACCAGAAAATATATTGATGCCTCTGTTGTCTCAGCCTGCATAAGCTAATAAAAACCTCAGAATGTAATTTCAAATGTATGAAAAATGAGAAGCAGAAATTTTTTGTTTTACAAGTTCAAATTTATACCTGAAGAGAAATTTTCTGTGTAAGTTGTTCTATCAAGAATGGGACATACAGGGGCACTTCAGGTGTGTTTGACTAGATTTTCTATTCTCCATGGTCATGGGAGGACACAGAAAATAAGAACCAATAAACTAGGACCTTATCCTCTATACAAAAGAGATTGCTGTTGGAAAGAAAGAGGAGGGAGGGAGAGAGAGATAGAAAGACAGACAGACAGACAGAGAGAGAGAGAATTGGAGTTACACCACCAAAAATTTATTACATCTGGGAAGATAGCTCAACAGACAAAAGAACTTGCTATGCAAGAGTGAGTACCTGAGTTTGTATCTCTCAGAACCCACATGAAAGCCAAATGCAGTTGCGTGAGCATCTGTAATCCCAATATGGAGAAGGGAGGTGGAGATAGGAGACTCTCCTGGAAGCTCTTGGGACAGGTAGCCTGGGCAATGCAGAGGTTAGAGTGTTCCAGCCTCTAAACAAGATGGAAGGTAAGGACCAACCAACACACAAGGTTATCCTCTGACCTCCACAGGTATGCCATGGCACGTGCACCTGCACATGTACACAAACACATGGGCATGTGGGCATATGTGCATGTGTGTGTGCACACATATACACAAACACACCACCACCACCAAAGGTCACCAAACACTGAAATTGCAGGACTGAAAAAGCTGTGTTGCTGCAATGACCAGAGAATTTTCTAACATAAGATGTGGTTGTTATGAAGAATGTACTAATGGATTTTTTTCCGACTTTCCAATGATTTTTCTATAAGTTAAGAGACTGTAGACTACTCAAACATGGCCTGAAAAGTGCAGTTTAAAACTGCAAGTCAAAAAGAATCATACACAGTTCATAATCGAAAATTCAGCTGCAGACAGAGAAATGCCATCAAAATTAGATTTAATCCTTGGCTTAGAAGTTATTAATGAAACCATGTAAGAATGGGAGATTGGTGTCATGGATACTTACTGATGCAATTATGAATTGCTATTATATCAATAAAGAAATGGTATTGTCTACAATTATGGAAGCTGTTGAGAAAAAGTTTAAAAAATAAATGGTTGGGGGATGGAGAGATGGCTCAGCAGTTAAGGAACTTGCCTCCAGTGCCTAAGGCCCCGGGTTCAATTCCCCAGGTCCCACATAAGCCAGACCCAAAAGGTGGTGGCCCTTGTACGTTCTCTCTCTCTCTCTCTCTCTCTCTCTCTCTCTCTCTCTCTCTCTCTCTCTCTCTCTCTCTTGTGCTTTAAAATGGATAAATAAAATATTTTAAAAATAAATAAATGGTTGGCATATATTTATATACTCAGTTCCATAGAATTTCAGATTAATCTGTATTGACTTTATATATAATACACATGCTAGGCTGGGGAACAGCTCAATCAGCAAAGTGCTTGCCCACACACATAGGGTCATGAGTTTGATGCCCAGAACCCATGTGAAATAAGCAGAGCACAGTGGTGCACTTGTATTGCCAGTACTGAGATGGCGGAGACAAGGCGATCTCTGCAGGCTAGCCTACTTGGTGAACTCTAGGCCATAGAGAGTTAAACAAACAAATAAACAACAGCAAATAAGCAACAACAACAAAATCTAAGAATGGCACCTGAGGAATTACACCTGAGGTTACCCTTGACCTCTGCACACATGGGCACACATATGCATGTGGAACCCGCCACACATACATAAATAAACATGTCAAAACTTTTTAATTCTTTATATTTTATTTATTCATTTCAAGCAGAGAGAGAGGGGAGGGCACACCAGGGCCACCAACTTGTGGGTCTGGCTTATGTGGGTCCTGGGGAATTGAACCCAGGGCCTTAGGCACTGGAGGCAAGTGTCTTAACCTCCGAGCCATCTCTCCAGCCCAACATGTCATAACTTTGACTGTTAAACAAGAAACTCAAAGAAGGCCTCTTTTGAAGAGGTAGGTGCTCTTGATTCATAAGCTTAAGTTGACCATAATATTAAATATTAAAAGTATCTTAAAATGCTTATGAGAATTAGAATTTTTCAGAAGACACTGAGCTATTTACATATATTCACGGAACTTTTGTATGCCTTCTTTGAAAACATCTATAACCATTTCTTTAAATATAATAATGTTATTTTTATATTGACTTTTTGAGTTTATTTATTATGGATATTCATCCTTGGTCAGGTGCTGAGTTAGAAAATATTTTCTTTGCTGCTCAGGTTGCCTCTTCATTTGATGGTGATATTTTTGGTTATGTAAAGTATTTGAGTTTGATGTAATTTCATTTGTTTATTTCTGCTTTTATTACCTTGTTTTTGGGAGTTCTCGCCTTTCAATAAAATCAATAAATAAGGATCTTCACCATTTGCAATGTTCTAAAGCATTTCCCTGTGTTTTAAGTACTTTCATTGTTTCTGATGTAGCATTTATATCTTTCATCCATTTTATTTGATTTTTGTAAGTGAAGAGGGAGTCTAGTTCCATTTTTCTGCTAACATCATGAATTGGAAAGACTGCCCTCTCTCCAGTGCACTTTTATAAAAATTCAATTGGCAATAGGACTGGGGATATACTTCAGTGATAAGCAGTGCTGTCATAGCAAAAGTGAGGCTTTTTGATCTATCCCCAGTACCAAAAACAAAAAAACAAAAACAGTTATCACTAGGCTATCCATGTATAAGATTATTTCTGAACAATTATTTTCAATTCATCTCTGTGTCTATTTGACAATGCCATGCTTTTTGGATTGTTATAACTTTGAAGAATACTTCAAAATCAGGTATATATCCAGTTTTGTGCAGTTTTCACAATATAACTATTTGCCATGTTTTATAAATACCAATTATGGATTGTATATGTATAAATGTTAAAAGAAAGGATTTTTAATGTTTTAGCTATGTGGAATTGGTAGAGAGATGTGCTTATCCTAACTTGAGCATCATGTAATATATATCAAAACAGCTCATGGTAACTATGGATTTGTATAGTTTTGTGTGTGTGTTTTAATGTGGCAGGTGTTTTTTTTTTTCATGTCAGATGGGTAACATGTTGTTCTGGTCAGCCACACGCCACTGGGATGAATCTTTAAACCAGGAACAATTTATGGGAGGAAAGGATTTACATGTAGCTATAGATACAGGGGAAGTTCCAGAATGCAAAAGAGGCTGCTCCCTTTCACAGGTCCAAATAGAGAGAGAAACCCATCACCAACACCATACACATGGAACAGCAAACAGGCAGGCGAGTCAAAGAGAATTTCTTCTCCTTTATATAGGCTTAGGGTGGGATATTGCAACCCTATCCCAAACTTAATGGCTTCCCAAGTCTCAGGAATTTCCTTCCTGCACTGCCCACACAGGAAAGGATGTTTACTTCTAGCTTCTTTGAGCTTCCTTACATCCTGCCCCTACTGAGAGGCTTCCTTCCTGTGAACATCCTCAGAGACCCACCCAAAATTACTTGAAAGTTCAAGTTGACAACAAAACTTATCCATCACATATGTTGACATCCTAACATAGATTGCAGGGGCATGGACACCCAATCATCACACTTATTAACCAATAAAAGGAAAGGTATCACTGGTCACTTTTCATGCTTATGATGGGAAGCATTCACTGCTAATCTGTGCATGTGTTATTAGTTGATTTTCCTGGCTAAGACTTTGGTCAGCTGCTGAGCTGCTGTTTTCACAGCTCAGCCTGATGACTGGTCAGCTGTCATTACCACTGTCCTGTCTTTGTCATTCTGATGACCCTGCTGTCAGACCCTCTATCTCCTGTTTCTATTGCTTCTTTCTTTGTGTTTACAGCTCAGCCAGAACTACTGACAGGAGTCAAGAAAAGATGACTCAGGAGAAGTCCTTTCTGGCACCATCAGGGTGGGTGTGCAGCACAGGAGAGGGTCTCCTAGAAGACTCACAGAGCCAGCCTGGACAGGCTGCTCATACAGTTCTAGCAGAGGTGTTTGGATGAATCAAAGCCCTTTGTTTGATTCAACTACAGCCTTGCCTTTTAGTCTCACCTCTCACTCTGCTGACCACCAGGGAAAGTGTCCAGGTAGACATATTTGCAGGGTCTTCTTGAGGTCATCAGGGCTTGTGATAATAAATAAGTGATACAAACTCTTTTAAACAGCTCTGGCTGGGGCTAAACCCTTAGGAGTTAGGATTGAATTCTTTGTGTAGCTGTCTCAAGGCACCCCCATAGAATTCATAACAGCTAGTGCTGACCAAAGAGTAGTTCTGTGAGCTGTCCAACTGATAGTCTCTTTGCTGAGGCAGTAGCTGCTGACTAGGGATTCACATGGCCCCAGTCCCAGCATCTTTGCTTATTTACAGCAAAGTGTACAGCAAGAGTGCTGACAACATACACTTCAAGAACTTATCTTTAACATGAATAATAATTTTAACAGATTTTAACAGTGCTTGACATCTACTCAGTGCTCCAGGGAAAAGTGTGTCTCTCCCCTCCTGTCACATACCAAAGCAATAAAATCATTAAAATGCCCGCTTCTGATGGGATACAATGAAGTACCTATGAAAGGTGAGGTATGAGTTTAATTAGTAATTCAGGAAAGTGAACACTGTGAATTTAGCCATAAATATAAGGATTGTGGAGAGCATGGACTTTATATGAAAGCCAAAAGGCATGTGTCATAATCAACACATGATATTGGGATGAATCTTCAAACCAGGCACAGTTTTTAGGAGGAAAGGATTTATTTGTAGCTTATAGATACAGGGGAAGTTCCAGAATACAAAAGAGGCTGCTCCCCTTTCACAGGTCCAAGCAGAGAGAAAAACCCATCACCTATACCACACACAGAGAACAGACAGGGAGGTAAAAGAATTTCTTCTTCTTTATATAGTCTTAGGGTAGGGTCTTGCAACCCTATCCCAGACTTAATGGCTTCCTGAGTCTCTGGAATTTCCTTCCTGCATGGCCCACACAGAAAAGGATGTTTACTTCCAGTTTCTTTGAGCTTCTTTACATCATGCCCCTTGCTGAGAGGCTGCCTTCCTGTAAACATCCTCAGAGACCCACCCAAGATAATTAAAAAGATCAAGTTGACAACAAAACCTAACCATCACAGCATGCATCATAACACTTACAGACAACCTTACTTATAGCAGCAATAAGGCAAATAAGGCTGAATTTCACCCCCAGAATTTGGTTGTAACTTTGGCAGATATGCAAAGGAGAGTGGACGTCAACCAGAATAGATGTCCCAGGTTAGAGCTCTTCTACAAAGGGCATGGTAACCATGATCTGATGTTTGAATGACAAGCCTGAGAATTTTGAACCTCCAGATTGCCCTAAATTCAGAACCCAACAGAAATTTCCCTCATCCATCTGCCAGAGGCAACCTGCCTTACTCTGCCTAGGGATTTAGAGAAGACCACACCTGATGTAGGTTAATTTCCACACCATGTGCATTCTACCCACCTTTGCTTGAAGGCATGCTGATCAATAATGTAGGATAGCTTGCAACATAATAGGAACAGGGAAATAGTTCCTGATCCTTAGAGGATAAATAGTTTCCTCAAAATAACCAAACAGCTTTATTATTATTATTATTATTATTATTATTATTATTATTAGTAGTAGTAGTAGTAGTAGTAGTGGTAGTAGTAGTAGTAGTAGTCTGCGAGGGAGTGACTGGCCCAAAGAAACATGAATGCCACCTCCCTGCCCTGGCAAACTAGATCTCTAATTTTGGGCTAAATGTGAACAAGAACTCTAGACTCGAGAGCCACTGGCTATGGGATCCTATGCTCACTCAGAGCCCAGCCTTGTTCCTGTGTCATAATGGACATCCAGTCCCTCCCAGAGCTCCTATCCAGTACAGAAAGAACCTGTCTACTGAACTCAGGAAAGCCAAGTGTCAGTGGCTCATGCGAATCCAGAGGGGAGAGAGTTCCATAGGAGCTTTCCTCCATGGTGGAATTTCATGACCTAGCAGACAGTGTTGGAATCCATTGTAATCTGCTGTTAGGGTGGTGATTGGGCTGTAAATGAGATGAGACATGGCTACTTCCCAGGTGGAGTATAAAAGGGGATCAAAAGACCCATAGAAATAGAATTTTAGTCTATTACTATTTTGTGTGTGTGTTCCTGTGTGAGCGGCTGATCATAGCCATGTGAGTGGTGTGGCGTGGGGCCAGATGATAACTTCTGTCTCCCTCTCTACCCCATCTGAAGCAATGTGTTGTGTCCTTTTTTTGCTCTTGCCATGGTCTTCTGCAAAAGTCTCCAGCTCCCTTCTCACCACCAGCATCAGTGTCAGCATGCTGGATATTTTTCCATGGGATCCTGAGATTGAACTTGGGTACTCCAGTTTGAGAAACAAGGACTTTATCCTCTGAGCCATTTCCCCAGCCCAAGCTAGAAATAATTTAATGAGTTACTTAAAAGCCATGAAAGTAATGTTTATTTAGCTAAATTCCATACAAAGGCCCTAAGAAAACCCTCATCATCTAGACATTTAGGAAGACTTTGGTGAGTGAAGCAGAGGGTCTGTCTGCAGTTTTTAAATGGACAAGATTTCAGTCCTAGACAGACAGCCGGACAGTCTGCTCATTTCTATCTCGCTTGGAGGAGGCACAAAGGAATAAAATATATTTTCAATTCCAACAATGTTGTCATAGGCCCTGGAGTTGAGAGTTAAATTGGGAGAAGATTAGGGAGTTATAGTAATGGTGAGATTTACAGATTTCTTCCCAAGCTGAAAGAAGCCTGTGAAAGATTTTGAGACATTAGCAGAATGTTTGAGAAGATTCATTTGGCAACCATATTTATGGATGGGTAGGTCTTAGAAAACGGGAGATTATAAAGTTGATTCGTGGACTAATCTAAGTTTGAGACATTCAGATCCTGAAATAGAATTGGAAGTGTAATTTTTTCTTTTGGAAAAAATCATGCATTGATTTTAAATAAAACACTTTCCAGTGAATTATAACTGGATTTAAGACATGTTACTAGCTCCTAAGGCACGGCAAGGTTGGGCTTCTGGTTTGACTTGGATAAATATATTTTTATCTAGCAGTGATGGTGTATACTGAGAGGTAATTATTTTTTTAAGAAAATATTTATGGCTCTTTATTTCCTCAGTGTGAAGTACCACTATTCTAATTATGTTTGGAAGTAGATACATTACCACCCGCCCCAATTCCCTTGCATTTGTTCTCAACCTTGGAATAGATCCAATCAGCTGTACTTCAATGCTGAGACCTGGAGACTCATGGTGCATTTGGAAAGTGGAAATTCATGCAGGTTTGTCCACCTGAGCCTATACGGTGGTACATCAAGCAGCTTTAAAGGTCACCTTTCAGAGAAAGAATATTAGTTTTACCATAAGGAAGCAACAAATAGGTGGACAAATGTTAGCTCTGGATTTCTGAGGATTCTAAATTGTTGTAATTTTTGAGTTTAATTAATGTCAATATCAGGCTCCAAATGTTTTGTGTGGGAAAGTGAAGAGGGCAATTGATAAAGAGCAAGATAAAAACAAAGACAAAGTTTCAAAAAAATTGATTATCCAATGTTCATCCATGCTTGAAGGAATAGGGATGATTTGTTCTCTTATAGTTTAGTGACTAATTTTCACTTAGTGTGATATCTACAGAGAGGAACCCTGGCTCCACAACACCATTTAATCCCCCAGTCTCCACAGCTGGCTTTTTTATTTACTCTGATAGGGCAAAGGCTTGATATAGATCTAAAACTGCGACCCCCAGAATGACTTGTTTATAAGGTTGACCCTAGGCTGGCACCTGAGAACATGGTTCTTGTGGTATTACCAGTCAAGAGCTAACTAAGAAAAGTAAATCACTATGAAAGATAATGTGATTTATGCTGAACCCCTGCTTTATCTCTGGGAGTCTACGATATTGGTGTATTGTGGGACAACCCCCAGTAGGGCCCTCAGGTACCAATTATCTAATGGACATTCCTGGACAGAAACATGGCACATATAACTTGTTTCATTTTCATTACTGAGGGAAAAGCTTGCTTTTTATGGCCCTTCCTAGGAGAAAGAGAGCCCAGTAATCCTGCCAAAGGAATCCATCAGATTCCACCTGTGGTTTTCTTCTTTGGACACAGCTCTGTGTCCTTGGTGTTAGTTGTACAGTGGTGATAATTGTCATCAGTAAGAACAACAATGTGCTGAACTTCAAAAGCCCTAGCCAGCCGATCTTCAACTGAGAAGATGACCTGAGTTTGGAGATACTCATGCAGTCTCATTTCTCCTGTAGATTTAGTAATTCTCTCTAAGAGAGTCCCAGCTTCTGTCTAACTGCAAAGTACTGCTTTTGTATTCAATTGCAGATCAACTTTTTTAAAAAAGTAGTAAGATAGGTACTTCTTAAAGAAAAAGAAGCTAGCTTTACTTAGAATCAGAGAATTTATTCCTCTACCTATCTGGGTTGTCCAATGCTCCCATTATTCGCCTACAAATGTTTAATTGCTTCAGTAATCTCCCTTGACAATCTGTAGCCACTGTCTTGAGTTCATTATTGGCTGTGAAGGTTCCTATCATTTGTTTTGAATGTGCTGCTTTTTGATTCCCCCAATTGAATGAGTGCCCTCTTGTTGTTCTGTTATGGGAAAGGGTAAATAAAAATGCCAACTGGGCTTTCCCAAACCATCCATCATGCTTTACTACCTGGATCATAATTCTTATTTTCAGTACTGCTGAATGGTACTCAATTCACTGCCTGCAAGGAAAAAAATATCAAGAAAGAAAAGAACTGAAAAAAAAAAGAAAAAAAAAAACACACCTTTTCTTTCCTTAACAGTATGATAAGAGATGGGGAAAGATTTTACTTAAGTCACTCCTTGGGTGTCTTCAGAGCAAGCTTTCAGGGCTCATACATGATACACGTTGGTGGTCAGCATAGCATCCTTGTACCAAGGAAATCTTTTCAGGTTAAAACAGCATTTCCTCACCTCCCACCCCACCATCAAACAACTTCAAGGAATGTATTTACCAAGAATATCAAAAGCTGAGCCCTTTCTTCCAGAGCTCTCATCAACTGCAGCAAACTGCAGGAATCCATCAACTAAAATCCACAGTGCTGTTTCCAGAGATGCTAATATCACAGGCAAGTGTGGAATGGTTTCTAAACAGAATAGTGCTGTCACTTAGCTACATGCATCAGACTCTTCTGCTGCTTTCTTAAGATATACATTCGAAGAGCACACTCCCTGAGAATCTACTTTTTGGAGACCTAAGGAAGAAACAAAAAATTATATTTTATTTAGTGTTTGTTTGTTTGTTTGTTTGTTTGAGGTAGTGTCCCGCTGTTGCCCAGGCTGAACTTGAATTCATTATGTAGTCTCAGGGTGGACTCTAACTCATGGCAATCCTCCTGCCTCTGCCTCCTGAGTGCTAGGGACTAAAGGCTTGTGCCACCACACACAACTCAAAAATTCATATTTTCACACAGTCCCCTGATGGTGCTTCATATAGAAAGGATGTAATAGATATATTTTAAAATCTTAACTATAATTTGGGAAAATGTCAAAGCACTTTGATGTATTTTTCTCGCTACTACATGTTTTATCTTAAAGAGAGGAAAAGGAGAGGAAGGGTGAAAGCTGAGTCCTTAAATCTAAGAGCTTTCCACAGTATGCATGCAGTTCAGAGGAAAGATGAAATGACCTCTTTGGGAATTCTCTTTCCTTCCCCTTTTCATCCTACTGGTCTATGAATTTGCAAAAAATTGCATAACCTTAGAGTCTCTAAATAGAGATGTTCCTTTCTTTTCTTTTTCTAAGTCAGCTATAAACAAAGTGTATTGAGAGTTGATGGTAAAGACCTAGAACTCAATTTAAGAAATAAAGAAATGGCCCAGAGAAATTGTATCTATTTGCTTTCATGTTTGGTTGCTTTTATGATTAAGGAGAACATGCAACCCACAAAACAGTTGGGTAATTATAATGATTAAAAACAGATCAGACTTAATCCATCCTGGGCCACACTTGATTTGATGAGCTTATTTTAAGAACACCTCCACTAAATTGATTTGAGACCCTTGAGACTGGAACCTTTCAAGAGCTGCTGCTGGTACTTTCCACTGGAAGGAAATCTACCTCTTCACTTTTTTACTTGGCCATATAGTAGTACATCAGGACAGCTGCCCAGGACACACCTCATTTAATTGCAATCGTTGGAGATAAATTAATGGCTGTCTCAGAAATGGGGAACCATCATTTAGAGTCTCATTTGTTCCCTAGTTCCTGGACACTCTTGGCAACCCTTCCTTAAGCTATTTTTCTCCTTACATCCTCATGTTGTTACATACTCTCTCCAACCTCCTCTCTCAAATTTTCCTTTTCTTCCACCACCTGTCTTAGGACTTGGCATATTATCCTGGAACGTAGGAAAGGGTTGCCATGATCGGACAGCCTAACTACAGACCTGGTCCACTGATTTTTCTTCCACCGTCTTCCTTGGTATTTCTAATGTCAGCAAGTTTACTAAGTCTTAAGGAATCTCACTCTGTTATTGGTGAAAAGTCTAATTTTTTATGGATATATACCTCTCTAAAACCTCTGGTTCTGCGGTATAGATAATTATATCAATTACTTTGTTAGATGTAAGGTAGCAAGTTGTAACTGAAATAAAGATTGGTGGGAAAGTTGGTGAGCTGAGCTGAAATATACATTTACATTTCAGAGCAGCTTACAGTCTTGTGGAAAGACAGGTTGGAGAATGAACATAGTTTTTCATGCTTCAAGAAAACAGATTTACATGTGAAAAAAAGAGTTTCAGGCTTTGAATGATGACAAAGACTTCAGATCTGAAACACTATGTAGGCTCATATTACTTGCCAAACAAAATGCACTGAGCCTAGGATTTGACCACTGTCCTTTGTACTCAATTCTGTACCTTGTATGACAGAACAGCTTTTAAATCCTTGAATGACTGGACTCTGGCTTCTTCCTTTCCAGGATAAATTTTACTCTGTTTCTTCAGATGATCTACCTTCACGTATGGTCTCCATTCCAGACCCTTATTTCCACTGTGGCCCTTCTTAGATTTCCCTATTAACCACACCTCTCATAATGACTGGGGAAGGCTCAGCATTCATCAGGGATCTGGGATGCCATCTCCCTAAGAGTGAGCCTTGCTTGACATTTATTGTGAGAGATGGGTGTTTCTCTCTCTCTCTCTCTCTCTCTCTCTCTCTCTCTCTCTCTCTCTCTCTCTCTCTCTCTATCTGATATAACAATTTTGACAAGTTTAAAAGTCAAGATAGGAACGTAAATCTCCTAGAGTTCATGATATTTAGGATGATGAGAAGTTTCCCAAATTAAAAGATAAAAAAAGTACTCAGGGTTTCTATATGTCAAGCAATATCAGAGACAGAATAGTTCTCCTATGTCTAGACTGCCTTTCATTCAGTCATGCACAGACTCTTTCATTCCTATGATAGACAGAGAGGTTGCTATGTGCCAGTGGCCGTCTTATTAAATCAGGAACTTCTCAATTCTCTGGGTATTCAATTACACACACACACACACACACACACACACACACACACACACACACACACGTCGTTAAACTTAGCACACATCTTTACAATTTTCTCTTACAGTATATCCTACAAGTATCATATTTAATCACAGTCTACTTAATTCATATTAACTCTGATTCTGTCATTCTGTATTAGTATTTAATCATAGCTTTATGCCATCCAAAAGTTTAATAACATATTTCTATATCTTTATTCAAGGAATTGGTCAAAGTTGACTAAGCCAAGGGCAGCAATAGAGCCCAGAGGTGTGATATTAATGACTGCCTTACTCAGAGCCATGAATCTATTAGGCAAGTTCAAAAATAAGAAACTGCTTAAAGCTACCCTGATTATTAAAACTCTTCTCTGAGGATATCATGCTCAATAGAAATCTGAATAGCCATACTTTCCCTCATACTCTCTCCCCAAATCTGAATTTTAAAAAGAAAGCATAGCAATTTTCACATTCTTTTCTTCTTCCTTGGTCTCAGAGACTCCTCATAGGTGGCTATGCAGAAGCCTAGAAATACTCTTCATTGGGAAACCTCATATATCCCATCATAACTTCATGCAGGATATATGATGCCACAAAATTGTTCAATGGGATTTTTTTAAATAAAGAAGTTTCCAGAAAGTTCTCCATAATAGCCCTTCTGTCCCACAAATAGATCAAGCATGTTCTCTACAAGAAATCTGTACTTGATCTTTCCTTTGACTTTCCTGGGTGACTTCCATGCCTGACCTCAGCTCAGTGCTCCTGTTTCAAGGAACAATTCCTGTAACCCTTCTCACATTCTTACAAACTGAGGGACAGCTACTTTTCCTCTGAGGTTCCGATTCCTCTTCTATAAAAGAAAAGCAAAAAACATAACCTCTTCCCCAGAGCTTTTGAGGTAAAATGGCTAAATTAATATAATTAATTATAATTAATAAATAAAATAAAAATGTAACAAATGTAATTAAGTTATATTAACACATGTATTTAAACAGCATCTTTGCATTATAAGCACTATTCTCATTATAATAATTTTTATTACTTAGTACTTGTTCCCCAAGGACATGCAGTCTGCATTGGTGCATCTTCATAGAATAAAATAGCACCTGACATTAGGTAAGCTCCTTACACCACCCAACCAGGTGAATAAAAGAATGCATGTACTAATGAATGAAAGTTTCCTGCAGAGTTATATCTTATCTCTAATATTTCTAGGCATATGAAAACATCAAATCTATTCTCAGATCTTGAATTTAAGGGGCTTCTATCCACCTTGGACTTCAGACTCTAGGATATTTGTGTTTCTGAGCTCAGCTTGCACTTTCATACTATTTATAACAGATTGGATAGAAGAAGATACAAGTTAGGATACAGACGATAGACTGATGACAAATGAAGACCATTAACATGATAGTGAAAATTAATGAGAATAAAATTCACTTCAAAAGGCAACTCAATAGATCTCATAAGGAAACATACACACCCTCATACAAATGTCTAAAGAAAATAATTGATTTATTTACAGAAAGGAAGAAACAGGCTTTAAGGCATGCTAACCAAAACAAGCTGTGGTATCTTATTCAATGCATATTCTACAGAATTCAGTAAAATAGTAATTTGGGGGAGGAACGTATTTATTGAAACTACAGATTGAGGGGAATTTCCCTAACAGTTAAAAAGGCTAGCCCTCTTTCACAGGTCTAAGAAGAGAGAAAAACCCATCACTGATACCACACACACAATAGCAGGGAACAGGCCGGAGGTCAAGGAGAAAATTTCTTCCCTTTTATATAGCCTTAGGGTGGGCTCTTACAACCCTTCCCCAGATTTAATGGCTTCCTGGGTCTCTGGAATTTCCTTCCTGCATGGCCCACACAGGAAAGGATGTTTACTTCTAGCTTCTTTGAGCTTCTTTACATCCTGCCTGTTGCTGAGAGGCTGCCTTCCTGTAAACATTCTCAGAGACACACTCAAGATAATTAAAAAGATCAAGTTGACAACAAAACCTAACCATCACAGGTAAATGGAAGTCTAGACTTATTGGTAATGGTAATTTGTGTGTGTGGTGTGTGTGGGTCGGTTCATGCCACAGTGCATGTGTGAATGTCAGAGGAAAACCTCAGGGTGTCAGTCTTGGCCTTCCTCCTCGTTGAAGAGGCTTTCTCTCGTGTTTGCTTCTGTCAACTTCTGACTAGCTGGCCTACAAGCTCAGCATTAGACTCCCCTAGCTACTTGCCCTTGCCATAGGCACTTTGGGGTTACAGAGGTGTATTATCCTTGAGTCTGGCTCCATGGGAGTTTGGGGCAGCAAGTCTTTCTATCCACTTACTCAGCATCTGGATCAGTGTTGATTTTCAAAAATAAAACTATTTATATCTTTTTTTTACTTATAATTTATCTTAAGTTTAAAACCAAACATATAATAAAATATATTCTCCACATGTACACTATCCCTCAAATTTTGTTTGCAAATAACCATAGTGATTATCAATATTACTTAATTAAAATGAAGATAGCTTGGAACACTTATCCTGAATCGACTTCCGCTAGATTGAAATGAATGAGTGTGAATTTCCCAAATGCATACAAACATCTGTTGGTATGTTCTAACATTGAGCAGTAGGCTGTTAGCAATGGATTGATGAAGATTTTGTCTGAATGCTATATTTTTTTAAACCCATTTAAATATAAACATCTTTTTTATACTTTCAGTTTTCTGGTTTTTAATGTCTCTCAATGATTATTGATAGTTGAAATGTTAGAAACCTCTATTAATTTTTCTCCAGAATTAATTCTACCTGGCTCTGTAAGCCTAAATTCATTTATTGTGACTGAAGAAAAAAAAAGAGTATATACCTTTCTACACTGGTTTTGCTGCACTTTGAAAATGAGAAGTGACACTGGGTGTAAATTTTCCAATTTGAGACATAAATATCTGCAGAAGATTGATTAATGGGTTCTCACGGCCACGTCTCTTCTCTGTTACAGCTAACATGCCATGCGGCTATCTGCACAGCAACTGTGACATTTTTTTTTCCTTTTTTGCTCATTTTGTTGCAAGCAGAGTTAGTTATTCTATGTGTTGCCAGAGTGTCAGTTAAAATCTTTGCCATGACAGTCAGAGCCATAATGTGTTAGGCTCAATGCTTTCTCCTACTTCACATGGATCCCATTTTGAAATGTCACCTGCTAAGAGAGTCACGATGCAGCATCAGCTTCCTTCTTCCAAGCTGAAATCCTTGGGAGGCTCCTGTGGTTATATCCTCAGTTTTCAATACTTGATCTCATTTAAATCACATTCGGTCATCCCACTTCTTGGAATCCTATCTTCTCATGAAGTTTGAAAAGTCAGCTCTCCTGGTGCCCATTATAAACCCTCTTTGCCATTATCTGCCAGGTTCTCCCCCTTACAGAGTCCCAACTCATTCGGCTTAGTTGGCCATGATGATATCCAGAGGAGCACTCACAGTCTTGGCCTAGCCTTCACCACAGGGATGCCAGATGCCTGGCTGTCACTGTCACACCCAGGAGAGTTCATGCCTGGGTCTGAATAATTGGTGTCTGGAATCCACAGTATCCGTGTTATTCATACCTCTGGCAGGAAGTCCCTTAGTCATCATATGTGCTTTTGTATTTTGTTTTGTTTTTGTTTTTGAAGCATTTAAAAATTGTCTATTAGCATACAAATAAGTAGATTTCATTATGGTATTTGCAAGTAAATTTCCTGTTTTCCCTCCTCCCTCCTTCCCCCTTGCCTCTGACCACTTATGACCCCCACTCCACCCAACTTCACCTCCTTTTTGATTTCACACTACATGTTTCCTTTGGTCTTTTTCCCTTTCTTGCCACCTCTTGTTCCTCTCTTCTGGTCTTCTACCTCAAATCATAGCCCATACTTCGTCTCACATTCCCTTATTTGCAAATATATGAATATTCAAAGTTAAGATCCACATATGAGAGAGAACCTGTGATTAACTTCCCTCTGGACTCCATCATGTGAGGGGCTACCTGTGAAAATCCCCCTCAAAGTCAAAGGCCAGTGGGATGACAAACCTGTGGCTGTTCCTTCACTGTTTTAAATGAAAAGGTTTTTGTGTTTTTCCTAAGAGATGAGCTGCAGTGAGAAAGCAAATGCATGCAACAGCTGACAACCCAAGTTGAGCATGTCTCTTGCTTAGAAATTATGCGCTATTTTTCTGTAATTCTAGAAAACAAAGAGAAACAGCTATGACAGGCACTGCTTTGTTTTACTATTTCTATTATTTTTCATCTTACTGTGTGCAAGTTACCTAACATTTTCCAGAAACAATGGCACTTACAGGCGCCTGTGGAAGAGGCTGGAGGAATGTTAAGTGATGGGATGTGTGGAAATCAGGGGTCACATAAAACCTCCCGCTTGGTACTCTGCATGCTGGCTTTTCCACAGTCAGACAGAATTCAGAAGACTGTGGATCTGATGGCTACGATGGTAGAAGACCCTCTCAACTGAGCGACCTGAATTCCAGCCCTGTGACTGAAGCAGAGCTCCCGTTCTGGGTCTTCCCAGCTTCTCTCTGGCCTCTGCCTCCAGCTCACACATCTTAATCCTTCAGCCTACATATTATTTCTCTCTCTCTTTACCTTGCACCACCCTGGAGTCTTGGTCATCCCAGCCCT
The DNA here is from genome assembly GCA_004024765.1 of Zapus hudsonius. Classification (NCBI taxonomy): domain Eukaryota; kingdom Metazoa; phylum Chordata; class Mammalia; order Rodentia; family Dipodidae; genus Zapus; species Zapus hudsonius. The sequence continues at coordinate 8,162 of PVHP010007045.1, read as the reverse complement.
CCCTCCTTTGTAAAGGTTCTCTACTTCCCTCAGGATCATCTCACTGTATATTCCCATGAAGCTGTCATCACCTACCTGCTGTTCAGAATGGAGTCCCCAGTTTTTTAATATTATTTCCAGAAGTTTTAACAGGCATTTACATTGATTAATGCTATTATTTTGGTACTTTAAATATTAATGTTTCCATTACATCTATATCTCGAATGTATTTATTTATTTATTATTTGGGAGAGAGAGAGAGAGAGAGAGAGAGAGAGAGAGAGAGAGAGAGAGAGAGAGAGATAAAGAGGGAGAGAATGGGCATTGACAGGGCCTAGTGTCACTACAAATAAATTCCGGGTGAACCACTTTGTACATCTGGCTTTCTCTGGGTACTAAGAAACTGCACCCAGAATCAGGCTTTGCAAACAAGTGTCTTTAACTAATCCCAGCCCTCTAAGGTGTTTTGCTGAGAGATAACATCAAATTCTGTTCCCAGACTCTTCCAACACCATTCCTTGTCTCCACACCTGCTACAGGAAAAAGCACTGCATACCCTGCATAAGAATGCTCTGGTACTGTAAGCCCTTTTCACAATGAGTCTTCTTTCACTTTTATTATCAAAATCCACTTTATTTCTTCAGGAAACCAGATGCTCCTGCTTCCTTGAAGGCATTCTTGTGCTTCTCTAAGTAGAATTAGCTTCTCCCTCTTTGTCCCTTAATAGTCACTTCCTCACAGCTACCTAGTAAGCACTTCCCACAAATATTTCACCACTTGTGTAACCACCAAGCATGCTGACTCTTCAAGGTCAGGTTTCATATCTTTTTCATTTTTGTGAATTTTACTTGAAGCATAAGATCTGCCACATAATGGCATTCAGTGGCGGCAATTAGGCAATTTTTGAAATGAAGCTACAATCCATTAAAATTTTCTCTTGTAGAACATACAAAAATTGTGAAGATTGATTTCCTGGGTGAAAGCTGATTGATCTATAAACACCCTGCTCTGTTTTTGGTCTTCTGCCAAAGATGCCCATTAGGAGTGTTACAGTGGTGTGATGGGGCTTGATTCACAGTTGTGGGAAACACGATGTGTGTTGCTTCTGATCTACATAGTAGGCTGTGTGGGAAGAGGTGAGTCAAGGAGTAAGGACACATGTAGAGAAATATGTTTGAAATATTTACTTTACCTTCCGAGGGACAGAATTACTATTAATACCTAGCTGTGTTTCATTTTTTTCATTATCCTTATTTCCTTCTACAATCTGAAGCTGGCAAATCACTCATGGAAGGAAAATTATAGGAATCAAAAAGTGCCTACCCAAAACAGTGCTTAATACAACAGGAAAAAAATGCATGTGTATTTTCCCTCATGGCACAGAAGGAGCAAGAGAGTGTTGTATCTGGAAGCCTGAGGACAGGACAGGTAGTTGAATGAAGAAAGATAAAATCAGATAAAGTTTATTTTACTCCCTCCACTGTAAGCTTCATTGGATTTAAGATGAGTAAAACTTGAGCACTTGCCTGCTGGGGTTTCTTTATAACCAGGAAGGATACCAGAATGGGCAGTCAAAGAAAATCCCAGTGGACAAAAAGACAATTCACATATTCCCACTACACATGGTAGGCTAGTTCAGGATATAATGAAGTAGACCACAATATAAATGAAAACACGGATACCAAGTAGATACCACGAAAGTACCATTAGCCCAACTGTCACTTCTGCCATGAAGCCTCCATTGGTTCTCCCTAATCAGAGGAAAGCTTTCCCTCTTTTGAATTTAGGTACATTGTTGTGACCTTTACCACAAGGTATCACACACCATGGCATATCTCCTATACCATTCTGCAAACTCGCTGAGTTAAGGACCAAGCTCTAGTTCTTCATCTAGAGATGATCAATCAACACTAAGTACTTGGATGGTGTCTCGTGCATTTTGGTGTTCAGTAGGCATTTGTCAACCTCACATTAATAACCGGTTCTTTCCTGTGGGTCAGAATGAAGCATATTGAAACAACTATCCCCATTTCTTCTTCTGCATTAACATTTTAGGATATTTATTAAAGTCAATCACTTTTTTGTGTGAAATAAAACTTTCAGCAAATATCTGATGAAATTAAGCAAACATTTATTGAATACTTAATGCCAACGAAGAACTTAAGAGGCCGGAGTTTAGAGTTAGGCTTTTGAAGTTTCAGAATTGCCTCTGAGAAAAATAAAATTCCTCTAGCAAATAGCTCTTAATGACTCAATAATGATATGGGCAGGGTTTCCTGTATGTGTCCTAGTCAAATTCAGAGAGAAAAATGCTGATTTTTGGATGATCAGACTCAATGGCCCGATTCAATAGCTAAAATTCCCTGTAAAGACACCTCTGGTGTTTTGCATCTGTCTGCTCTTTACTTAATTCAAACAAATGTTCAGTGGAAACAAAGAGCCAGTTTGTTATCACTGAACATGGGTGATAATGACTCCGAGATCAATAACTGCTGAATCTCTCTCCTTCTTCTCCCTAAACATACAGGTGTTTCTCAGTCAAGGCAGCTCAGCTACATCACTGATTTCCATTTTGCTACACATGTGGCCAATTGTGTAACCTGCCTTAAACCCCTTTGTAAAAGGAAGAATGTTGTAAACAAACAAACAAACAAACAAACAAGGGACTGTATTTTCTTGCCTTCATAAAAATGAGTTTATAGTCTCTCTTGATTCTGGAAAATAGATGCAGCAAGCTGCATTTCTAGCCCCACACTGTAAATAACATTTTTTGACTTTGGGCATCTTGGTGAAATATACTTAAAAATAAATCAGATGGGGCTCTAGGCATTGATAAATTTGCAAGTGGGTACCTGCAATGGTTTTTGTACTCTGTTGCCATAGGGCTATGCAGTCCAAACTGTATTTCTCTTTTGACCATAAAAGAATAGAAATGTGTGTTTGCAAATGATTGTGTAGATGCCTTTTCCTGTTGTTACCTCATGCATGAGTTTCCTGGGGATGTCAATAGAGTAGGTTAGCAAAATAAAGACAGATGGTAGGAAAATAATTCTGAAGACTTTCTCAGTATTATTGCCGTGCAACTGTTAAAGAGATTCAACTACACCCATTATTAATGAGAAATTTCTCCATTAATTTTCTGCACTCCATAAAGCTAGTTACAATCCTTAGCTCTGACAAGGGCAAGTAACCAAGCACTTTAATATTCTTTCGAGCTTTTCAAACTTGGAGAGAAAGGAACATAAACCAGGCACTCAAAGCGCAAGAGGCAAACAAAGGTGTCAGATTGGCCAGTGTGGAAAATTGATTACCAAAACATTCTCAGCTCTCCAGCCATTCTTATACCTTTGTACTGTGCCATTTGAATTTTTGAATTCTGCCAATTCTCTTATCCAATAGTGAAATCTGTTGCTTTGTACACAAGAATGCAACAGACAGAAAGGGGATCAGTTATTAACCCAGAGCTCAACAGACCTTGTGGACTACTCTACTTTCTCAGCTCTCTTACAGTATCATGTGGGTAAACCAGGCCTATTCTGAGGGGAGTATAAGAGATGAAGTGCTTGATCATTTCCACTCAGACCACCCCAGAACAGCCTATAATAAGCCAACAGAGAAACACAAGGGTAAAACTAGCTAAGTCCACCAGAGTTGCCTCTTCCTCCCTAAAACATATAGCTAACAGCAGGTGCCTTTCAAGTCTAGACCCCAAGAATCAGGCAACTGCACCAAAATCTCAAATGCTATTGAGTTCAACTGAAAACTGTGATACATTGTACCAACTACTGAGTTAAATGGCTGGTGTTCAAATCCCATCTATCCAATGAAGATTACAAGCTTTATGGAAAGATTTGGTCTAACTTCCTCACTTGAAAATAAGTAATAATATTACTATTTGTAGTTTATTTCCTTTTAAATTCAACTTTTTTCTTTTAAAGGAGAAAGAAAGAGAGAGAGAGAGAGAGAGAGAGAGAGAGAGAGAGAGAGAGAGAGAGAGAGAATGGGTACTCCAGGACTTTTAGTCACTGTAATCTCCAGATGCATGTGCCACTTTGTGCATCTGTCTTTATGTGGGTACTCAGAGTCAAACCCAGGCAATAAGGCTTTGCAAGCAAGTACTCTTAACCAATGAGCCATCTTTCCAGCTCCCATGTATTATTTCTATAACGTAGAAATTTCACACATAAAGCATTCAGTCTCTGAATCTAATATGGAAGCTATGACAATTAAACACATAATTAAAGATGAAGTAGTTAGAAAAAGAATGAGAGACAGAGTAGAATGAAGAGAAGAGAGGAGGCTGTAGACAAGAAAATGATGAGGAGAGAGGGAGAGAGGGACTGAAGTTCTGATGTGTGATATAATCCAGGGCTGCTAGGCTCTCTCCAGCTTCTTATACAAATGAGTTCCATGGTTGCTATGTGAATGCAATACACTGTTAGATTAATAACAACAAAATACTGCTAGCATTTATTGAGCTCAAAATATGTCTCAGAAACTCTGCTAAGGACTTTAGAATCGATAGTTCATGTAATCATGGCATATTCCTATTAGGTAGTTATAATTATTATTACAATATTATAAAAGAGAGAAAGGAGCCTTAGAAGGTTTGAGGACTGCCAGCACACACACCACTGCTGAGGGAAGAGATCATGAGGTAAGTTGTATGTGATGCTGGACTCATAAACTCGATTCAGTAACCATTTTTTCAGGCAGTTTTTAAATGGTAATCTGAGTTTTAAAAACTAATAAAACTGGAGCAAGTAAAGAGTCCTCACTAATCAAGAATGCGTTGTAAATCAGGTATCTTAAGTGCACATGAAGCTTCATAAATCAAATACATCTTTGAGAATTAATTATGCAAGATGTTAGGTTCATCTTTTAAACATCAGGGAACCTTAGGATTTACCTGGTTCTCAGTGACAATCCTGTGTCTTCATCCTTCTCTTTGAAGAAAAAAAAAAAGACCCTTTCCATTACAGCTTGATTTTGCAAGTCTGCAGGGGGGTATATTGTGATGTCATTAATGCAAGAACTAGTATTTTATATGAGTTTGGTCAGAACTTAGAAACAAGTTACATGGTGTAATGGTTAGTCCTCATTGTCACCTGATTGATGTTAGAATCATCTGGAAGATTGGTGAGACACACCTCTGGTATGTCTCTGAGGGAGTTTCCAAAAAGGAATAACTGAGAGGGGAAGACTCATACTGAATGTGATCAGCAGTATCCCAAGGGCCAGGGTCTGGCATAATGAAAGGAGGACAAACCAGCAGAGAACCAGCAGTCCCCTTCCTCCTTTCTATGGCTCACCATCACACTGTTCCACTGAAACTGCCTTGCCATTCTGAGCTGATCCCTCTGAAACCATGAGCCAGGAACCAATACTTCCTTGCTTGTTTTTGCCAAGTATTTTGTGGGGAATCACTATTCTCATGGTATTTTAACTAATGTATTTTATTTGACATGTTTCCACAATTAGAAGAAAAGTAACCCTAATGCAAGCTTGGAAAGCACCAGAGATCTGTCTGTGCCTGTCATATTTGAATGTGGAGATAAAGGTATGAACGAACTTGTTTTGTTGATGCATGTTGGTGGTGTTGGAACATTTTTGTTGTTGTTTTGAGACTTGACTTATCCTCACAATCCTAATGTGATAGTTTCCTTCATTTTTATTTGGCATATAACTCTCCTCATCATGAAAATTTTAATGAAGAATTTATGTTGCAAAACATGCTGTGTGGAATGCTTTAAGCAAGGCCACAAGAGGGAGATGAGCAGAAGGTATTAATCAAAACTAAAGATGTATATATACATACATACATATGCTAAAAAAGGAGCCAGAGAGAGTTTGGGCAGAAGTACCCTGTGGGGTGGACAATGCTACATAAAAAAGCCATAAGCTGCTACAAAAATTTTTCATTATGAGGGATGTGATACTTCCCAGTGAGTTATTGGTCAGAACCACTGAAATAATACAAGCTATTCTGAGTCTCTTTATTTTCCCCCAGAGTTAGATGGTAAGACCCTATTGCTGAAGGAACCACACACTTTGGTTATAGGACATTAAGAAAGTGAGCTAGAACTGACTAGTGGTCACAGTGCCACTAAGTGCTAGGAAGCTTGCTAAGAGACAAAAATCATCTGAAGCCTTAACCAGTGGAGGACCCTGCAAGCTACATGAATGCCCACTAGTGCACTACTGATATGTCTCTTATGGGGGTGATCTCTGATTGGATTTGAGGCCTAATCCATGGGAGGGAATTCCTACCTGTTAATTCAAATCTAGTCAAAACCCTATGATTGGGATGATTAGAAGCCTTGTGAGGTGGGGATTGGGAGGGCAGTGACTACAGTTCTTCGGCTACCTGGTAATATAATGCCAACCACATTGCCCTCTAAATAGTTATGTGTAGACCCATATATTATTGTTTCTCTCATTTTTGGTTAGAGAAGTTTCTCTTCAGATAATGACTGCTGGGGAAGCACAAAGCTCATCAATGTGCTGAGAAGAAATCAAAGTTGAGTACTCATCAGTCAAAGAGCAGTCTCCATCGCAGCCTCTAATGGCTTAGGGACTATAGCAGAGAAGATGGAGGTAAGAGTGTCAGAGCCAAAGGATCCACAGGAGCGCCTTGCATCTCTGTCTTCAAGACACAAAATGGTCATTATTTTATGGACCTCACAGTGATAATCATTGCCTGTGTAAGACCTTCATAATATTGGAACCATCAACAGGATATCAAAGATGATATAACATGGGGAAAAACATCAAAATAGAAGAGATAGTAGTTGGAAAGAAGAAGGGGTTCAGTTGAGGGTAGTAGGACGAGGGGGACAAAAAAGGGTGGTGGGGGAGAATTCTGTACGTTGTTAATAATTATTTTTAAATTTAAAATATCTAATTCTTTTTAAGATAATAAAAATTTAATATACAAAATAAAAATATTTAAAAAGGAATTGTGTTACACTTTATCATCAGAATGTGAGCTTTTACAAATAACTAAGAATTTGTGTACTTTCATACACACATGTGTGCACTAATCTTAAGATACTTATATATGAGTAATTATGACTTAAAATTTTATCACTTTTAAATAACATTATTTAGAAATACAGTGAAGGTGCTAACTTCCAGTAGCTAAAGAAATCTTATAACTAGAATTTGAAGTGACCTCTCTTGGACAAAATCAAATGTGCTTATAAACTTATCCTCTAGAGAGACATGTACCAGAGTGTTGTATTGTCAGAGAGAAAGGGCTTCTGTAAACAGAAGGATCCAAATTGATGGTGGGACCATTACACAGTCAATTGTAGCAGAGAGAGAGAAAGAGAGAGAGAGAGAGAGAGAGAGAGAGAGAGAGAGAGAGAGAGAGAGAGAGAGAGATGTCTTTCAGAACTCAAAAAGTCAAATGTGAAAATTTTGGTTTCTTAAAATCACTTTATTTTTATCTTAGAATGTTTTCCTTATGTCTTCTCCAAGGATGCAGCCATTATATAAATATCCTACATGACAAAACAGACAGAAATGGCCTGCTTGAGGGTGGGGTGCGTGCGCTAAATTACACAGATCCTTATTCAGTTGGGTCTCAATTTCCCTTTGCTTCCCTGCATCCTGTTGCCTCTCTAAGCACAGCTTTTCTCTCTTTTCTGAATTTCCAGATTTCAGTTATTCACAGTCATTTGAGCCTCCTGAAGCTGGTCCCCATCCTGATCTGTCCCACCTGGGATGAGGATATCCTCCCTGTATATGCTAGTCTCCCATCCGGTATGGACATAGGCAATACTTCTGGTCAAGTAGCCTTTAAATTATTTAATCCTGGCCTCAAAGTACAAGAGTAGTGATGCTGGCAACAAGCTGGAAAGTGCTTTTCTAAAACTTAAAAAAATATTATAAATGGAGACTGTGAAGATTCATGGTACAAATAAGTCTCACATGGTGCCTAATTTACAAATTCAACTTTATCACAGGTGCGTACATACAACAACAATACATGGTGTGCATAGAATAGTGTTCTGGCTGAGATTCTAGGTGTCTACTGGGGGTTTTAGAGCGTATTTCCCAGGAGAAAGGAAGGCTACTGCGTATATGTTATTGAATATCCATCTTCCCCCTGGAGAATTTAAGAAGTGGAGTGAAGTAATCTGATACTTGATTGTTTCTCACAATTCTACTTGAAAAAA
>PVHP010007044.1:0-58038 GCA_004024765.1 Zapus hudsonius | reverse complement strand
TCCTGTGAGGCCTGCACAGTGTTGGCTGCAAGGTTGATGTTTAATAACAGAATTCCTTGTTAGTTCTGGGCACTCGTTCCTGAAGAACACAGACACTTATTGTTTTAGGGTTGAACCAAAGCTGCTTTCAGTAAAGTAGACTCTAGTATTTTATAATTTCTCCTTGTAAAACAAAACTTTTTAAAAAAATTCTAAAGCTAAAGTTCTAAGTTCAATAAAGCATCGTCGACAAAAAAAAATACAATGAAAATATGATGGACATTTAGCTCTTTCTAGTTTTGGGCCATCATCAATAAAATCACTACATACATTTTTATATAATTCCTTATATGGACATGTGCTTTCATTTCCCTTTGATACCAAGCAGTGAAGGGATATAAAGTAGGGATCGATTTGACTTGTTTCAGAAACTCTCCACACAATTTTACAAAGTGTTTGTACCATGTTGAACGAGAGTTTCTGTGTATGTCAGCTCTTGGAATTTCAATATTTCTTCCTGGCCTTTCTTCTGGTATGAAGCAGTGCATTTTACTTGGGCTTTAAGATTCATTTCCATGACAGCAGTTGGCATACAGCCCCTTGGCCATTCATAGCTCTGTTGTTTTTCTTTCTTTGTTGAGTGTTGTGGAGCAAACCTGGAGCCTTGAGCATGCTAGACAAGCACACCATCACTGAGCTACACTCCAACCCGTGTATCTTCTTTCATGAAGTACTTGCTCATTTGAAAGCAACTAGGTGATCTGTGGATTATAAGAGATTTATAAGAATTCTTTACACATTTGTATACATGCTCTGTGTCTGGTCCATGTGCTGTACATATTCTGTCCCAGTTGGTGACTTGCTGTCTCATTTTCCTGATGGTAACTTATGAAACGGAGACCTGCTAACTTCTGATGAGCCATGTGCTCTTTGAGACACTGCTATGAGGTGAATCACTGGGTCCTCGCACAACTGGCTCCTTTACTGATGGCTCTCAAAGAAGACTCAACACTGTTGGGGCTTTCCCCTTGTTCTCACTGAAGTATGAATGGGAAGGAAGACGGAGTCTTGTGCTGGGATGTCTCCTCACAGACATCATGCATAGGATGAGACAGTTTACTTCAGGCCTCATGCCTAGAGTGCTGTCTTCATAGAGAACCTGGATCCGTGTGGGTCCCCATAGCCAAGTTGTTTCTTGGCCTTCTCTGGAGCGGCTTCTTCACAACACTCAGGTGTGACTCTTAGTGATGTGCCAAAGTCACCTGAGCTGGGCAGTTCGGGGGCTTGCACAATGCCATTCATCCTAAGCACATGAGCCCAACCCTCTGGTACGTTCTTAACTAAGAAATGTTGACGATGGAGATAGTTATTTAGAACAGTGGGGTTTTATTAGGCAAAGATTCAGAAATCAGTATGCAGCAAGGATGGCTGAGCTCCTCCTTCCTGTTACATCCCAGCAGACTGCTGGACAGTCTGGCCACCCCACCCCGTTCTTCCTCAGGTGCTAGTGTTCTAAGGGATTGGAGTCAAGTTTACCCTGTGGAAACACCTATGCATGCAGCCAGCAAAAAACATATTCTTTAAGCACAAGCTTACCTCTCTACACATCTTCATCCAGGCCACGTGTTTGTAGAGAAGGGAATATATCAGCCTTCTATACTCTTGGTCTGCAGAGAAAAATGACAACATCATGTCAGAAGGACAAGGAAAAATGCCTTGTAGCATAAAAGCCAGAAGAGACAAAGGCTAAAACGTGCCTTTCACAGTGTGTCGTTGCTCTTCTCAGCATCTGAGATATTTGGGGGAAGGAACACGTGTACACAAGCTCCCACATGCATGAAAGGAAATTCCCATCTCCATTAGCCATGTTTTCCAGCTTTAATCTCTCATTTCATTCGATTCCTTTATTCACACAGCTGTACTTTCTACAACCAATTCATATTTTCTCTGACAAATGTTCCTTCTTAAGTGTAATCTTTCTCTGATGCTAAACTCCACATTTGTCTTCTAACTTCTAAGAGAATAGGGAATACATTAAAGCCAGGAGCTGATACCTCCCCGCAAACTGAACGATCAGTTCCAGCCAGTTGGGTTACACAGTTGTAATTTCTCTATCTTCTTCAGAGCAGCACTCTCATAAAGTCAGTGATGATTTAATGTTCATTCAAGAGGGCAAATAAAAGTGACAAAATTTGGAATCCACATTCATATGTGGTTTTATCTGGAGAGAAACTATGATCAGTGTTCTTCGAGGATATTTAAATAACGAATACAAAGGGACATTGGGGAGGATACACCATGGCCTTGTGTGGTACTGACTAAAATTAGAGCAGGTTGCAGGGGAAACACTGGGACACAGTAGACCCAGAGTGTAAAATAACTCATGATTTTGTTAATTTTTGGAGACTGAGCTTGGCATCATCATATTTCAGTTTCTAATGCAGAACAGAATTGTTAAAATGATTTCCTAACCAGCTGTGAAATTTTCTTTTCTCTCAGCAAGTGTGCCCATTGCTGGGTTTGGTTTCCTCTACAAAGCATACACTGCTAGCTACCCCATAGCTGTGCATTGAAGATGTTGGAGAAGATATATAACTTCGTTCTGTGGGGCTCATTACCAGAATTGCACTGAGTTTCATCATTAGAGACAATAATGATTCTTCCTAGCCTGGGACACTGTGGCATTTATTACTTCATTTAATGATATGTTGCTCAAGTCATAAGTACTTTGTAAGACCTACACTCCTTTTGCTTTCATTAATACACTTAGAGAATTACTGTTTTAGTTTTCAAATATGAGTCTGAATTTAGCAAAATCATAACATGCTGGGTTCAGTTCTTCCAGAACACATTTTTCACTTGAATTTTTCTCCTTTTTTTTTTTGACTGGGAGTATTGATCCCAGGGCCTCCTGCAATATCATATGCATTTCACCAGGGACATCTGATACGTACAGATGTTCTCAAAGGACTTAGCATAAAATTCCTTCAGCGCTGATTTGAGTTAAGCGAGTCTCATGTGTGTTCTATCAGCTATAAGGGCTCCTGCATACTTTAAAAATTGGATACAAGTATATTTATATTTTCAACCTTAAAAGGCAAATTCTAGATCTGCTTTTCTTCTCTTTCACTCCTCTGACTTTCCATTTGTGAGCCCAAATTAAATTCTTTTTTTACATCTTTAATGACACAAGCATTCAGGGCACAATGAAAAATAAAGGCCTTATTACTTCATAATATGTTTGGAATTGTACATAATTATGTTTAGTTGATTAGTTGACTATAGTAATTGCAGAACCATAGAATGACTGAAATTAGAAATGGAAAAAAGCCATTGGGTATCATTATCTTTCTTCCCGTCAAGGCGAGAGTGTGCTTTGAAATGTAGTGGATGTGTGTGCTTATGTGTGTGTGTGTGTGTGGGTGTGTGTGCACGCAAGTTCATTAGAACTCTTAGCTCCATAAATTTACCATTGAATACAGTTATTTTAGATAATCATAATGTAGTGTTGAGGAAGCAGGGGCACCAGCAGTCACACTAATAGGAACAGAAGTAAGTTTTGCATGAGTTTTGTTGCTGTTTTGGTTTTGCAGAGCAGAGACTTGAACCCAGGGCCTCACGCATGCCAGGTAAGCACCCCAACATGGGTGACATCGACAGCCTGCAGTAGAAATTTTAACAGACTCTCAGCTCTTTGCCAGGTCTACTACTTATACTATGTCCAATGTGCATACAGTAACCACATACTATTATTTATTCCCATCTTGTATACAAGGAAATGGAGTTCATACAAAGAAAAAAAAACAATATGCACAATAGTTTATAGCTCCAAGTCAAGAAGCCCACCTTCAGAATTGTCCCACTGAGAATTGTGGGTTTTGGCTTAGAAACAGGAGAAATGCATGGAATACTCTTGCACGCAAGGGTAGCTGGGTATTGCATAGTTGCACACAGAGCACAGGGTGATAAGAGACAGTGAAGTCTCTGACCCAACTTGAATCAGGCTTCTCTGAGTCCACTTTCTGACACGGTTTAGAATCTGGTAGGGTCAGTCTAATAATTATCCTTTTACTTCACCTTGGTGTTTCCTCTTGGTAATTTTCAGCTGCCCACTTTGCCCCTTGGCTATAAATGTTGCATTGTGCTTGCTGCGTTCTGAGTTGAGCTCAGGCTCTCTTACACCTCCACTGCCCTCCACTGTGCTATTTTCTCTTGAGTCAAGACCTTCTTACCATACAGGTCTGAGCAATTTCTTCTTTAACATGCTTGTGATCCATAGAAGTTGGGAACTGATTACAAAATGGCCAATAAAACAGTTTTATGAATGTGGTAGTTTGAATAATGTCCCCAAATAGAATTTATTATAATTGTGTTTATTAAATTGTTAATTGTCTCCAGGCTTCTGGCTGGAGGAAGTGTCACTTTGGCCTAGCCTCCTGGGGACTGGCCCTTTCTAATTTGGATGCAAAATACTAGGGATAGATATGCAAAAGTAAAGGTGGAACCCCGGTCTAGCAGTTCTGCATTTTGTGATTTACATTGTGTTACAGTGTGCTTGCTTGCTTGCTTCTGGAGGGGCCTTTTTCTGTCTCTGCTTGGATCTGTGAAAGCAGGGCCAGCCTTTTCCTTAACTTCCCCTGGATCTGTTAGTTCAATAATAAATAATTTCCTCCCCCAAATTGTGTCTGGTTTTGGAGATTCATCCCAGCAACGCATGGCTGACTACGACAATGAAGGAGGGAAGTCCAATCTGGAGGAACAGGGCTCATAAGAGCATCTGCAAGGGGTTGGGCAGGTTTGGGAAGCCATCAGCTTCAGTTCTTTCCTCCTTCCACAAAGAGTGGCCATGATCGAGTGAGACAGGTGAGGAACGCCTTTACTCCACCCACAGGCTAAATCAGGACACAGCTGTCTCCAGCACCAAAGAAACCTTATGGGAATGTTGCTCAGACTGAGTCAATTGGTACTGAATGGATTCTCTAGTCACAGGAAGTGATGGTTTTGAAGCTACCACAAAAATCTTGTTGGATTCCATAGCTTTCCAGGGAATTTTGTAGGGGTTTAACTATAACTATTATCTTTATATTAATCTAATTTTTATTGTTGCTAAGTAGAAACACTGTATGAACAAGTCTTGTATTGGTACTCTCATTCCCCTCCTCAGTGGGATTGTTGGAACAGTCCATGAGGTGGGGGTTTATGAGATATATAAGTAGTAGCCATATTTTTTTTTCTCTGTATATGTGTGTGTGTGTGTGTGTGTGTGTGTTGTTGCTGTTGTCATTGTCGAGGGGGGGCAATGCCTCTGGTAGTCACCCTCTCAAGGCTCTTAGAATCTTTCCACCCCTTCTTCAGCAAAGTTCCCTGAGTCATGGTGGGTGAGTTTTAGGTCTGCTTTACTATTAAGCTCTTAAGAGTCTCTGGACTTCTGCTTTGGACTATTTTGAATGTCCTCAGTGTCTGTCTCCATTACTCTTGCCTAGGATGTCTGACTTGCTGTGGAATAACTCCCCATGTCCTCTATGGTTTCACTTGGGCCATAGATGACGTGTTAGGGGTGATTCATCTCTTGCCTGGGAGTCAGCCATCATCTCAGGTCCTGTTGGTGGAATTGGGTTGTCCACAGTTCTAGCTGCATTCTGAAAAATACAAACAGAAGCTCCAATGGAGAATGAGGTAAGTGTAGGTTAAATGGGACAAACCTGTTGATTTGGCAAGATTTTAGTGGCTGTAGCCTCTCTGTAGGCCCAAGGTTAGTGGAGGATTCCTCTTTGAGTCTGAGTTCTTGGTCTCCATAAGAATTTTCCTTGGATCCCAGTTCCAGCTAAGGGTTCCTTGCCATGAGCAGATCACAGAGCAGTTGATTACCAACCTACATTAAGTGCATCTACTATACCCGTGAGTACTTCTTGCCTTGCTGGTCTCTGCCCCACTGCAGTGTCATCTGCATTCTCAGATCATAGGTCCCTGTTGTCTAGCAGTGTCCCCTGATTTCTCCAATTATCATTGGCCAATTTCCCCTGGAAGCTCACATAGTGCCTTCCAGCATTATGCAGGCTAACCATATGGAAGCTGGCTTCCTTTCCAGATCCAGCGGGATCTCTCAGTGTTGTGTGATAGTAGCCTGTGGTATCTTCAGCAATAGGGTCTTACCTTTTGCCTGGGGTGGGAAATCAAGATATTTGACATAAGCCTGTCTTGTTTTAGAGACTTCATAGGTCTCTCCATTCAACAGCTCAGTGTGGCAAGTAACCAACTTCTGGGACAGGGAGTTCTAGGTCAGAGCCATTTTTATCAGGGTTAGGCTTCCTCCCTCCCTCTTTGGGGACCTTCTTACCAAATGATGTCCCCATCTTTCTCCAGAGCTTACTATCTAAAAGTAAGGATTCTATGTTATTGATTCATTATGGATTCAGTTTACTGTATATCACCCCCTTGCACCCTCCTAACCCCTCCCCCACCTGAATCCCTTCCATCCCTGTTGTCAGTCTCACAATTCACATGTCAGGTTTACTTGCTATTTGCTAACCTGATTGGGGACCACGGATGAGGGAGAATATGTAGCATTTGTTTCTCTGTTCTTGTGTGAGTTAGCTGAATATGGTCTGTTCCAAGACCATCCACTTTCCTATCTTTATGGTATTCTAAATTCTAAATATTGCTTTCATTCATTCTTCATTCATTCATTTTTTTCTTTCTCTCCTTACAAAACGAGAGAGAGAGAGAGAAAGAGAGAGAGCGAGAGCGAGAGCGAGCGAGCGAGCGAGCGAGAGAGAGAGAGAGAGAGAGAGAGAGAGAAAACAGGTTCATCAGGGCTTCTAGCTACTGCAAACAAGCTGCAGATATATGTGCCAATTTGTGCATCTAGTTTTATGTGGGTCCTGGGGAATTGAACCTGTGTCAATTAGGCTTTGCACACAAGTGCCTTAACTGTTGAGCCATCTCTCCAGCCCTGTTAATCTAACTTTTACTTAGGTGCTCATCCCTCTGGCCTCATGAGAACCCTAGGCTCCTACTTCTCCAAGACCTAGTGAAGAAGAGCTGCTCTGATCCTGTGCCTTAGAAAGACCCTGATTGCCTTCTGTCAGATCTGAATGACAGGCGTCCATGAAATAACTTAGCACAGCAAGCTGCACATGGCTGATCCAGAGCTCTGAGCTGAGGCAATGCTCACTCAGGGTCCAATGCTTTCACTTTTTAGACCTTAAAGATGTTTTCTGTGCTTCTAGGGCCCAGGGGCCTCCTCCACCTCCCTCTGCTTGAGGGAGAGCAGAAGGGCAGTGTGTGCGTGGTGGAAATAAGGACCCACTGTGCAGGAAAGCAAAAGTGATTCACGTAGAGCTGCAGCAGCCGAGATCAGCCTCTATCTATCACTTGCCTTTCGGCAGACTCAAAGGCTGCAGAGGAGCTGGGAGCTGCATAGTAGAAAGAAGAAGGCAGCTAAGGGCAGGATGAGTAACTAGAACTGAGGCCGTCCTAGGAGAATGGCTATGGGTACAGACATGGCTTTCTCTTAATGGTCCTAAATTGGGATATAAGACAAAACCAAGTTGCTGTCAGACCTTTTGGAGCACTTGTTACTGGAGTTGATATTAGGTTTTCTGGGCTGTCTAGAGATAGTGGTCTGTTTTCCTGCATGCCTCACAGATTTGCTGGGTTACTTATTACCCATTGCAGGTAAGGGATTTGGTTTCCTGGGAAGGTTGTGAGCAGAACTCTACTGTTATTTATGGTCCAGCAGAGGTCCGTTTAGTCAGTCTCTCTGTGTTTAGGTCTACAGTGAAGTCTAGAGGCAGCCGTGGAGTGTAGCTGGAGCTTGAACATTAGTGTGATGTCTCCACATATTAGCCCAAGGCTCTTTGGGAAGGGATAAAGCAAGAGGTGTGTGTGGGGGGAAATAGTGCATGTCATAGCTCCACACTCAAGGGTAAGATGAGAGTTCCATATTTTCAAATCCTGAAGCAGAATCCTACCTGACACTGCTCAGTTTGCATCTGTTGCTCAAAAAATGTTTCTAGTTGTTACAAAAGAGTGTTGTTTTTAAGGTTTAAGCATAGCATACTTTAAAGAATTTGTTAATCTCTGAAGTGTTTCTAGTATCAGTCTATGGTTACTGGCTGTACCATTATATGAGAGAGAATGTAACAGCATTTGGTTTTCTGGGCCTGAGTTACCTCACTTAGTATGGTCCTTTCCAGATACATCCATTTCCCTGCAAATTTCATTTTTCTTTACAGCTGAATAGTACTCCATTGTATAAATGTACCACATCTTCATTATCCATTCATCAGTTGAGGGACATCTAGGCTGGTTCCATTTCTTAGCTATTGTAAACAGAGCCACAGTAAACATGGAAGAGCAAATATCTCTAAGGTAGTGACTAGAGTCATTAGGATATATGCCAAAGAGTGGTATAGCTGGGTCACATGGTAAATCTATTTTCAGTTGTCTCAGGAACCTCCATACTGCTTTCTACAATGGCTGACCAGTTTATATTCCCACAGCAGTGTGGAAGGGTTTCTATTTTTCTGCATCCTCACCAGCATTTGTTTTCTTGATGGTAGCCATTCTTCAGGGGTGAGATGGAATCTCAGAGTAGTTTTAATTTGCATTTCCCTGTTTGCTAAGGAGGTAGAACATGCTTTTAGGTGTTTATAGTGCATTTGTATTTCTTCTTTTGAGAACTCTGTATTCAGTTCTGTAGCCCATTATTTTGATTGGATTGTTTGATTTCCTATTATTTAGTTTTTTGAGTTCTTTTTAGATACTGGATATTAATCCTCTGTCAGATGTATAGCTGACAAAGATTTTCTCCCATTGGGTAAGTTGCCTCTTTGATCTGTCCACAGTGTCTTTTGCTATACAAAAGCTTTTTAATTTCATGAGGTCCCAATTATTGATTAGTGATTTTATTTCCTGAGCAACTGGGGTTATATTCAGAAAGTCATTGCCTAGGCCAATATGTTAAAGTGTTTGCCATAGATTGTTACTAGAAAAACTTCAGTGCCATGGATGGGATACCTTCCAGTGAGTTGTTGGCCAGGGAGGTTTCTGAGGCCCCCAAAACATTATAGGCCATTGCCAAGGCTCTTGGTTGCTCAACAGAATGAGATGGTAACACCCTATTCTTGAAGACCACATATGCTGGGCTGCAGGTCACTGAGAAATCAACCTCCTCCCTGTTAACCTGCTGAAGAAAGCTGGAAATTTTTATGGCTGCGTGCAGCCCTATGGGAGAGAAAAACAGCAGTGGCCCTCACAAGCCTTAAGGCAGGCCAGCCAGGCCAAATGTGCCAACTGGGGCAATAGTGGCACATCTATTGTGAGGGAAACAAACTGCTATCTAATTGGACTGGAGGCCTGCTCCATGGAAGGGAATACATGCCTGGTACTGAAGACCTAGTAAAAAAACTTCAGTGGGGGAGGTCATGAGTCCTAGAGGAGTAATGCCTGCTATTGTTGGCTAAATTCCCATAAAAGAACTTTGTAAAAATATTTAAATCTAAGTTTTTTTGTCTTCCACAGGCTTCCTCTTGACACCTCATAGTCGTAGTTATTTAGTTTCAGACCATTCTTAATAAAAATGAAAACAAAAATTTAAATCCTTAGCATTCATTTTTCTTTCTTTATATTGTTCAATGCTGATTTATAATGCAAGTATAAGAGCTTGTACCTCATAGGTGGAATCACCAAAATGATACATTTGCATTTTATAGCTGGTGCACACATTCACCAAAGGCAGCTGGCGAGGGACAGGATGAGCGCAGTTGAGCCTGTGAATTAATGCTAGTTGAGAGTTCAGTTTACAAGACCAGTGAAACACCCACATGGACTTCTAGAATTAACTATGTAAGCTTTTACAGGAAGCCGGAAATCCCACAAGAACAAACCTAAAATTAGGAGATGCAGGCCATCTGTTAGCATGGAATCTTTGTTTCCCACAGGATAATGTACATTAACCTAATTTGGGATAAATGTAAAATGAAAAAAAATGGATAATTGCATCTTTCTATTTCATTTTAGATTTATTACCACAATGTATATGATAGCTATTACAGTTTAGTCCTACTTTCTTTTTAAATATGTATTGTGAAACTATTTTCTAAAAATAGCTTTATCGAGGTACAACTTACATGTCATAAAATGTGCACATTACCACTGTACAGTTTTGTGACTTTTAGTAAAGCCACAGAACTATGCAACTGGCACTGCCATAGTACAGCTAGTAAGCATCTTTATCCTCCAAAAAATGTCTTCACATCTATCTACAAGCTATTCCCACTCCAGTCCCAGCCCAGGTAACCACTCATCTACTGTTTTTCTGCAAGTTTGCTTTTCTGGAAATTCTATGAAAGGATACAGTGTTTGCAGTCTTTTGTAACTGGCTTATTTCATTAAACATAATTTGCAGGGAAATGGATGGATCTGGAAAAGATTATACTAAGTGAGGTAACTTAGTATACCTGAAAGCCAAATGCTGCATGTTCTCTCTTATATGCGGATCCTAGGTACAAATGTTTGGACTCGTATGTGAGTTGGAGTAAAAGTCAATAGTAGAGGCCAGAAAGCTAGACAGGGGAGAGAGAAGAGGGGGACTTAAGGATAGGGTATTGTATATAAGTAAGTAAATGAACTGATTGATAAGGAAGCAATGTCCTAGGGGACATCAGGGGAAGGGATTGAGTAAAGGAGGGATAGTCAAAATTTAAAAGTTTTAGAATAAGCCATATGGAAACCTACCTCTTTGGATAATGGCGCATCCAGTAGCCATACATTGTTACTAGAAAAATTTCGGTGCCAGAGATGGGACACTTTCCAGTGAGTTGTTGGCCAGGGATGTTCCTGAGAATCCCAAAGCATTACATGCCATTGCCAAGGCTCTCAGAATGATATGGTAAGACCCTATTGCTGAAGACCACATATGCTTGGGCTGCAGGTCACTGAGAAACCAAACTGGAGCTGAGCTGGAAACCTCCTCCCTGTTAACCAGCTGACAGAAGGCTGGAAAGAGCTATATTGCCTGCAGTCCTATGGGAGAGAGAAGTCATCAAAGGTGGTAAACAGCAGTGGACCTTCAAAGCCTTAAGATTGGCCAGTCAGGCCAAATGATTCCACTGGTGTCATAGTAGCACGTCTATTGTGGGGGAAACCAGTTGCTCTCTAGTTGGACTGGAGGCCTGCTCCACAGGAGGAAAGCCTGCCTGGTCCAAAGCCTATGGCAAGGGAGGTCATGAACCTTACCAAACTGCCTTATGAACACTGTTTTTTAAATGTACATATCCATATATTAATGTTACTTTGATTTTTGGCTAAAGAAGCTTCTTTTTTCAGATGGTCGTGACCATTGGGATAACTCAAAAGACACCATAGTGCTGAGAAGAAATGATCTGGAGCTGTCCTGAGTGAGTTGAATCACAACACCTGAAACCTAAGTTCTTATTTTAAGCACACCAAAGAATTGACAGCTCAGATGGAGAGTGATTTTAAAATCAAACTTTATTTATCGGGTAAGGGGAAGGGGGAAGGAGTGGAGCAAAGAAAAGAAAAAGTGACCTACCAACCGCCTTGTGGCCTGATGAACTCATAAAAAAATCATCAGGAAGGGAAAGAGAATCAGAAAATGGACCCCATGGTGAAGTTGTTCTCAAGACTTGCCAGAGGGAAAGAAGTTCACTCACCAACCACCTTCTCGCAGAGGATGATCTGTGTGTGGCCAGATCCCAGCAGGAAAAGACACTGGGCTTGGGACTGGTTGGAATATAAAAATTGAGATGGAGGAGGGTCTTCATCAAGGTATCATTTGATTGGTGTGGACCTAGGAGAGACCCCCCTTCATTTAAGTGGGGCAAAGGCCTGGCAAGGGAGGTGTCGAGGTTGGCATGGCAAAGCTGTGACTGTGAGGTCATAGGACCCCTTCCTGACTCTGACTGGCTAGAAAATCTATCTCCTAATCTCCCAGAGAGTGTTCAGCCCTGGGACATCTCTATCACACTTCCTGAGGCTCAGGGTCTGTTGCAGAAGAGATGACAGAAAGATTGTAAGAGCCAAAGAAAGGGAAGGACTGCTTACATTGCAAACTTCCAGACTCAAAATGGTCTTGATGTTCATGACCTAGAAGTGCCTGATAATACCTACACATAATGTGAGGAAAAGATGATGACACTGAACCAAAACAGAGACTAATTGAGGGGGGAAGAGATATGAGGGAGGGTGAGGAGGGCATCATAATGGTTTATTGTCTATAGTTATGGAAGCTTGCAACAAAAAGTCTTTTTTTTAAAGAAAATTAGAAAGTCAACAAAAACATGATGCTTTTTAAGGCTTATGCACTATACAGTTTTTGTTACTGACTAGTATTCCATTGTAGAAAAGTCACATTTTGCGTATCTGTTCATTGGTTGGTGGCTGTTTGAGGTTGTGTCTAGTTTGCGACATTGTTTTCATTACTCTCAAGTAAATATTTAGGAATGCATTGTTTTGTTGTAAGGCTCATTTAAAAACTTTTGAAGGAAGTGAGTTGAAAAAGAGTCTCACTCTGTTGACCTTGAATTCGTCCTGCAGACTGACGTCAAACTTGATGCAGACCTCCTATCTCAGCCACAGATGTGAGCCAACAGCCTTGGCTTTGGTTTAAATTTTTAGAAATTGCTGCATCAGTTTACCCAGTGTCCAAGCTAATAATTGATGTTGTCAGGCATTCGGTTAGAGGGGGAGGGCTATAACTCAGTTGGTAGCGTATGCCTTGCCTGCAGAAAGACAGGGTTTGATCCCCAGCACCACATGAACCAGGTATGGTGATGCATTTCTGTGCTCAGTACATGGAAAGTAGAGGCAGGGGGATTAGAAATTAATACTCCTTAGTTCATAAAAATTCTCTTGGACTCTCTACACAGAAAGGCTTGCCTCTTTTTTTGCTGCCTTGGTTCTATCCTACGGTCAACAAAAATGTGTTTGAAGAAGACACAGATCTTTTTAAACAAAATAAGTCAGACTCAGAGAAATTGTGTGGTTTCTATTGTATGTAGAATCAGATTAAAGAAAAAGATGTGAAAGTAGAAAGAGGATTATTTGGGAATAAGAAGGGGATCAGTGAGGGCAAGGAAAAACTGTGGTAATGGGAAGTGACTATGGTCAAAGAAAAAGATATACCAGTATGAAAATGTCATTGTGGACAGTCATAGTGGCTCACACCTTTAATCCCAGCACTTGGGAGTATGAGGTAGAGGAATTGCCATAAAGTCAAGGCCAGGCTGGGCTAGAGTGAGATCCTGCCTCAAAACAACCACCACAATGGGAAATGTCATTGTGAAATCCATTATTTCATATAATAAATATTTGCTAATAATGTAATGAAATGGATTCCCAATATTTAAGAAAGAAAATATGGCACACTGACTGACAATATTGTTCAAAATGTTGAAACCTCTGGGAAAGGGAAACCTATTTTCTTAATTGTAGTCGTTTTAGTGTATCTACAATAATGATTCTTATTTTAGAAGAAGGATACATACTTTTAAATCAAGAAAACTTAGGTACCTCTATACCCACACATTCAAAAGAACCCCAGAAGTTTCCAGAGCAAATGCTTTCTGAATTCTTAGATTACATTTTAATATTACCTTGGCCTCTCTCAGTCTGTTGCTAATTCTGATGTCTGATTCCAAGGCATATGGTGCTTCTGGAATAGCCCCTCATATTCCAATCATCTATACTCTTTGGGGGTTCTAAAAGTAGAATATTATTACAAGGATCATGGTGGGAAGCGGCAAATCGGGGGCTCTTGCCGCATTTCGTTCCACGTTTCTGTGTGAAAACCGAGAAAAACATTGCTCTGTGTCACAAGTTTCCTCTAAACTGAGTAAGCATATTGTGCTGTGATATGAAAGCTTTCCACTTGTCACTCCCAGAGGGGCCTTTTCTTCCTGTAAAAAATATGAACTTTTGAAATGCAAAGGGACACTTCCTTTTGCAGAAAAATTAGGGCGAAATGACATGAAAAGGAATCTTTAATTTCCTGGTAAGTTCAATTTGGAAGCCCCTGCCTCTCCCAGGGGTGCTGAATCATTAATTGTAGTATACTTGCTTCAGCGGCTCCTCTTGTCTTCTGTTCCACCAGTGGCCAGCCCGATAGCTCTCGATTACTTGCTAGTGTCAAGTATACCAAATTCCAGTGTGTGGGGACCGACCAGAACTTTTCACAGACGATCCAAAATAGAACAGGCCTTGTAGCGAATGAATGTGAATCGACCTACTAGCTCTTTCTAGAGGGTCCCTCTCTGAGAGCCCTCAAAGGGTTAGTGGCTGATATCCTGTTCTTCAGCTTAACACCACCAGCCAGCTAATGGAAAGCACTGGAAGGGCATTTCAAAGCATCTATGCATTCTGCAAGGACATTGACATATGCTTCAGGGCACTGCATCTCTTATTTAAGTGAGAAGTGCTTGAAATGGTGTATTATTTAGTTTTTTTTTTTTTGGTTGTTGTGACAAAACACCTGGCCATTGCAAAATAATGAAGGCAGGGTTTATTTTACTCCCAATTTGAGGGTGTGACCATCATGATGGGAAGGCAGGTTGCAGGCCTGTGAGCCAGCTGCTCACCTTGTGTAGCCAGTGAGTGTGCAGAGAGTGACGAATGCTGGGCATAACTTGTTTTCTCCTTTTCATTCAATCCTTGACCCCAGCTCGTGGGATGGTGCTGCCCACATTCACGGTGGGTTTTCCCACTTCAGCTAAACAGCTTTGGAAATGCTGTAAAAGACATACCCAGATGTTTGTTTTCTAGATAATTCTAAATTCTATAAAGTTGACAATCATGATTAACCATCATGGATTATTATTTTAGTCTCATCAAACTTCTAAGAAATAAAAAACAATTCCCAGAGTTCCAAGGGGCAGACTATTCTAGATTCCATGTGTTAAGATTAGAATAAGCTCAGAAAGAGAAGGCAGTGAAATTTCTGTGATTAAACAGAAGATTCCAGGCTCTGAACTTAAACATGAAGCTTATTAGAATCACAGCTAACAAAGGTGTGCCTGGCCTTGAACAGGCTGACAATATGCACTTGTTGTGATTGCAATCACGAAAGACCTTGTCGATGGCAAGGCTTTGTGCTGTGCCAAGAAGCAGGCGCCTGCTGCTGTTTTTTATATCCGAGGGTCCCTTAACAGCTTCTAATCTTAATCTTTTCATATTTCCTTCAAGCTTTTAATATTTTCTCAAAAGTCAATCTTTATCGAACTTCTTAATCAGGCTAGCTTCTCTTCTTTGAAATTACTTCCCTTTGACAATATCTTACTAGTAACTAAGGCATCCATGCAGAAAATTAGAAATACGCTGCCACTCATCTCCCTCCTCACCTCCCATGGGGAGCTGAACAGTGAGTGGGTGCTGTTGGCTAGAGCTGACGGTTTCCTGAGAACCTGGGGATGCCTTCAAGAAAGAGGCTTGGTTACTCATGTGCCAGTCCCAGAATCCGTCTTCTCTTTGTTTCTCTCTCTCTCTCTCTCTCTCTCTCTCTCTCTCTCTCTCTCTCTCTCTCTTTCTCCCCTTCTCATCCTCACTCTCTCTCTTTCTCCCCTTCTCATCCTCACTTCTTTTGCTGGTTTATAGGACTCCTGGATAAAGATGATGGGAAATTGAAGAGCAAGCAATTCAAGTTTTATTGAAAATGAAAGGAAGGGAAAGTTCTTCATCACTATGATGGAGAAGGGTCCCAGAAAAATTGGTGACAGGCTAGCATTCTGGAATGGGGATTTTATGTCCTGAGAAAGAGTGTCACCGTGTGCATATATTAAGTTGGCTTTACTGGTGAAGTTAAATGTGTGTAAGGATCTTGAATGGTTTGTAAGTCAAGGAGAAAAGTACAGACTCAGGGAAAAGCCCATCAAAAAATTCCTAGAAGGAGGAATAACCAGAAGTAAAGATAAAAGAGGGCTGCCTCTGGTCACTATCTTGATGAGTCACTTTTAGGTTCAGACTGGGGTTGCCTTCTAGTCTTGCTGGGGCAGGTTGATGCTCACTTTCTCTTGGGTCTATAGCTTCCTACAAAAGAAGGCTATCTTCATCCTAATCTTTATTATCCTTCCCTTCTTTCGTTCATTTCCTCCTTCCTTCCCTTGTTTCGAGAGTGACAAAGCTCCTTTGGGCTATGGATGGACATAGCTTAGGGGTTAGAGTTCCAGACACTCTTAATTCCCCAGACCAGTGGCTCTTGAGAGCTTGTCTTCCATCAGCAAGGAACTGGCAAGTACAGATATGCAAAAGGGTGTCGTATGAAGATTTGTTTCGGAAAGTAAAGCCGAAAGGAAAGCTCCAGAGCTGGGAAGGGTCCCAAGCAGGAAATCTGAATGGCAACTTAGGTCAGATTTTCTGGACGCCTCGGAGATGTAACTTAGGCATCCAGTTTTGATGAAATTCACTAGTTAAGTCTAAATGTACATGGAGGACTTTCATTGGGTTGGTGAGTTAGGAGAGTACAGACTCAAGAAGAATTCATGGTAAGCTAAAAAGGCTGAGAAAAATTCATAAGAAAAATTCACATCTTGAGTCTCACGGGAGTTCCTGTCTATCCTCACCAGGGTAGGTTGGCATCTGTGTTCTTTTGGGCCTGGGTCCTATGTGCAAAAGAAGACAGTCTTTCACCTAACCTTCCTTCCTTCTTCCTTCCCTCCTTCGTTCTTTCCTTCCTCCTTCTCTCCTTCCTTTCCTCCCTTCCTTCCTTTTATCACTCCCTTCCTTGCTTCCTCCTGCCCTCTCTCCTTTCATCCATTCCTTCTTCCTTCCCTGTCTTTTCTCCTTCTCCTTCTTCATCCTTTTAAATGTTTAGCAAGAAGTTTCTGTGTAAGAAGCTTTGTACTAAACATTGAAGGGCAATATACACATTTGAGCAATACACTGTTTCTATTTGAAAACCCAACCAAACCAGATGGGGAAATGCTGAGACATAGAAGTCAGGATTTGGAGTTAGAAAAACTATATTCTAGTCCTGCCTTTCTGTTTCTTGGCTGAAAGGCCTTGGGCAAAGTACATACTTTTGCTAAAACTCTATTTTCTCATTGGTAAGAAGGGTTTAGTACGAGTAATTCATTTCTTATATGGTTGTTTTTCAAAAATTAAATGACATGGAATAATAACTGGTATCTATTAAGTACTTTTAAAAATGTTGGCAATTTTTAGGGGCAAATTTTTGAACAGTTGATATAAAATTAGCATTTTATCAGTGAAAATTAATGAGAATGAAATGACTGCAAAGAATCAGGAAATTTTTAAGGAAGGCACATAACAGCCTAAGTCATAGGAAATGAGTTCATAAAATTCAGAATTAAATGAATCTTGAAAGCTCTTCAAATGAGTCAAATATAGTAACATGATGCTATAACGGGGATTTTGGCACAGCCATATCTGGGATTTTACCGCTGTATTCCCCCTGAGTTTGTGTCCTCTAATGCCAAAAGAATTTAGACACTTTGGACAGAATTATTCTTCTTATCACACATTTATTCTAGGTTAAAATCAGTTAAGGGAAGGGGAAATTGGATAGGGAAGCAGCCCAGTCACCACATGGTCTGTGAGATTCATAAATCATCATCAATGTACACAAAATCACCCAAAAAGTGGAGACAAAAGGAAATAGCACACATGTTAAGCAGAAAATTCTCTTCCTCCCCCCTCCTATCCTGGTACCGAGATCAGAGAGGGGAAGGAGCGCAACTCACCAACCCGGTCGCGCACCTCCAGCCCAGCAATCCAAACAGGAAAAAAAGCACGTGTCCCGAATTCGAGTCAGGACTTTTAAAGATTTCTTTGCTGGGAGAAGTGGCAAGGCTCCAGTCTGGGAGTGTCCTTCATAGCGTGACATGAGGTCACTGTGTGAGGCCATGCCTTCTCTACCTGTGGGAAGGGGCATCCTCCTAATCCCTCTCATTTTCCCCCTCTCATGAGGACACTGCAACTGCTGTTGGGGATTTGGGATGCTGGAAGTCTTTCTTAGCTTTTTCCTGCTGAAGATGAACATGAAGTCAAGGGAGTCAGGGTATTTCTCAGAGAGGGGGTTCCCTATTCTCTTGGCCTTAAAGACAGGGACCTCCAAAAATTAATGTATCTAGCATTGTGAGGTAGGAAGTGGGGGCGATCCCTCCAGAAGCAGGGAGTGTTCCATTCTGATTGGGTGCTCCAACGGTCCAGTGTAGATGGTGCTGGATTGTTGTACAGTCATCTGGCTGTGGACAGCCTGTAAACAAGTAGAGATACAATTAAAGCAGAAGTTCAGTAAACACGGTCCAAAGACTAGTAAAATAATTACAAGGATTATGATGGGTATAATCTTCTTCCACCATGAGAAACTCGAGCTCCATTCCCAGAACTGTTCTCCAAATGGCACCGTAGCATCTGGCATGGTCTGAATCTGTTTATGTAAGTCTTGAAAAGCAGAGGAGACATTAGCAGAGTTATCAGGTATATATACATTCAACTTTAATAGTAGCACATGTACCACCTTGGGTGGCTGTGAGGATGTCTAGAGCCATGTGATTCTGTATGATGGCTTTCTCATCATTTGAGCTTAAGAATTAAGAAGGGAAATTTCCTCAATGGTATCATTTAGAGCCTTTTGTGTGTATTTGGTGAGAGTTTTTATGTACCAGATTATATATTCTCATCCAATGGATGGAATAAAAACTGAGACTAAGTGATCATACCATTGGACAATGTTCCTAGTCCATCTGTGTTTCAAAACAAGCAGGTTAGCTGGGTGTTCTAAGGTTTTTACCTGATGTTCCTTCTTCCTGGGGAATCTCAGAATACATCTTCCAATCCATCCTGGGGGTATCCACGGACAGAGGTTGATACCACAAAACCACTGGGTGCCATTAGGAGCAGTCCAGCATACATTTGGTCTTAGGTCCCATTCTGTGGCAAACCATTCTGATGGTTGCAAAGTTATGACATTTTGGCATAAATCTGTGGGAATATATGCCAAATAACGGATATTGCTGGGGGATTGTGAGCATGAATGCCATAGCTGTTCCTAGCATAAGGGGGCATTTTGGCTTAAGTACCCCTTTGTTGGGGTCAGCCACATATATGTGTCACAAATTTGGAAATAACCATCTTGGTAGCGATGATCATTTTTCCTTATTATGGAGGTAGAACTATCAGAGAGGGGACCAACATACCTCTTTGTAGCTTTGTAAGTCTCCTCTTTTGAGAATTTTTTTCTGTGTCCTGGTTCATTCCTGGTGGAGTTGATAGGCCAATGGGAGACATTCCAATTTGTCACCTGGGTTAGAGTAGGAAAACTTATCTTTTCTTGGTTAATATATGTTTGTAATTGGTTCCAACCATCTCCTTGGAAAGGAGATACCCACCATGGCAATCCAGATGTGCTAGAGGTGGGCAAGAGCCCACAGACCCAGCAGTTAGTCTGATTACTATCCTGAGCATATTCCTGGGCCCAGGCAAGGAATGAGCTTTTGTTCTGAGTATAGACTGGCAGAATGAAACCAACAACCATGAATAAGGATAGAAAGTGACCCATGCTTTGTGACAAGAGAAGAGCAGTTTGTTGAGTCCTCTTGTGAAGTATTCTCCTGTCCCTGACTCTTCTTTTTCCCTAAGTGTTTAAGATCGAGCAGGCAGCCAAAAAATGTCAACAATGTAATTTGGAAAGTCACTGATGGCTCTCCAAGGAGGATTTTGGGACTCGAGAACACAGTTGCTTCTCTAGCACTGGTGGTGTGCAGTTAGGATGAGTCTTGGTAATGCGCTGATCTTGGCTTTTCCCTTCGTTGGGAGGCTGGGAGGATGGTCCGTCCCAAGTAGACTCTCCTGTATTTGACTGTACACTGATTTGTTTCTGGTTCTCCTCATCTTTCTTGTTCAGAAAGACAGGTGACACTCAGAGATGCAGTGCAAAACACCTTAGGATGGCCCCCTCACCTCTTGTGGCCTTGTGACATGGGAGCAGAGGCCAAAATATTAGCCTATTTGCCCCATGATGCAATTGTCTTTGGCTGCTATATCAATAGTTAAGACACTTAGGAAGCAAGTTACCTCAGTGACAGGGGTAGAGACTTATCTCATTCTGGAGTTGGCTGGCATCTAAAAAGCAGCTTGAGATCTTCAACTGGTTTGAAGGTATAGCAGTTAGTCTCTGGATCTGGCTCCCGTGGGGTCCCATGGGAGGCATGCCACCTCTTGACCCTGGTGTGATTAATCCAAGAGTCTATGCCTGCAACCTTAATAGCCGTGGGAGTGGACAGAATGACAGGGTAAGGGCCCTTTCAGGTAGGCTCTAGGGAGGGGCCTTCACTAAATTCCCTTATTAAAACTAAGTCTCCTAGGCAAAAAAAAAGGGGCTCTGGTGCTATCCTGTTCAGGACTTATCTGTTTTAATTCTGAAAGAACCTGTTGAAACTTAGCTAAATCAGTAACCTGAGATATTAGTTATGTGGTCTCTGGGTCATGTAGCAGATCCCTGGAAAGGAAAGGCCTACCATACAATGCTTCAAAGGGAGTTAGTCCCAGTTGTCCAGGAGTGCTCCTTATTTGAATTAAGGCTAGTGATAACAGCTTTGTCCAGGAGGCCTGTGCCTCCTGCTTTAGCTTGCTTAAGTGTCTTTTTAAAAGGCCATTTATCTTTTCTACCTTTCCAGAGGATTGGGGGTGCCAGGCACAGTGAAGATTAAATTGTATCCCCAAGGCCCAGAAGACATTTTGAGTAGCTTCTGCCTTAAAGGCTGGCCCATTGTCACTCTGTATACTCTTAGGGATTCAAAATCATGGAATGATTTCATCTAGAAGGGCATTTATTACTTCCTGTGCCTTTTCTGTCTGGTAGGGGAAGGCTTCAACCCACCCAGTAAAGGTGTCTACCCATACTAGCAACAAGTGGGTCTTGGGGTCCCCTGGCAAATGAATAACGTCTATTTGCCAGTCTTCTCCTGGATATCTCCCTTGTCTCTCATTCCTAGGAGGGGCAGGTGGTTATTAAGAGGGTTAGTCTTTTGACAGATCTCACACCTTTGAACTATTTGAGCCATCGTGCTAGTTATTCCTCTGCCCACAAACATCCTCTTTGTCAGCTGAATTGAGTTTTCGCTCCCTAGATGATTCATGTGATGGAGAGACTTTAAAACCTTCCATTGTAAGGATTGCAACAGTCACAAATGCTTATTAGAGGCAACCCACCATCCATGGTGATCTAAAATGCATCCAGCCTCTTGTGTCTAAGTGGCCTCCTGTGATCTCTTAGGTGGGAGGAGAGTGTTTTCCCATAGAAGGTGAAACATCCCTTCTGTTTTTAGGGCTTCAGTCTTGGCTGCAGAGTCTGCCAGATGGTTTCCTAAGATCACTGGGTCATCACCCTTCTGATGCCCTCAGCAGTGCAGGACTGCCACCTCACGAGGGAGGAGAATTGTCTCTAGGAGGTTTAGGATCTCCTTAGAGTATTTAATTGAAGTTCCTGAAGTGTTGGGTACAGGGCTCACGGCCCCTTGGCCCCCTGTAGGGTAGCCCAAGTCTAGCCTGCCAGGAGGAGACGGAGGCCAGAGAACCACACGCGGCTGGGAGATAAGTCAGGGCAAATCTCAAATCTCTATTCCAGCATCCAAACCTTAAATAACCCAAAGGCTACATTGTATAGCCTTATCTCTCTCAAAAGGAAGCTCAGCAAGCAGGAACCAAGTTTATTAGCACTAACTACTATCACCTCTCCCTCCTGGAGACAAAGGCATGCTAGGATCAAAGGCATGTTTTACCATGCTCGTGCTTAGGCAAAGGTGTAAGCCACCTCATCCAGCTGCACATTATATTCTAGAACTTAGCCCACAGACATTCAGCCAGGCTGGGTCCCAACACTGAAGCACTTAATAAACCCGTTTCTTTCCAAATGGCTGCATGAGCATGTAACACCTAATAAGCATATTTATAGAGTCTGCATAGATATTTATTCACCTTCCCTTGCTAAGGGTTAGGGCCCTAGTTTAATGCTATTAGTTCTGTTACTTGGGCACTGGTGTTAGCTGGTAGCTGCAAGCTCTGATTCCACTCTTTACCTCTTTTTTCTTCCTTATTGATTTCAAAATATTTTCTCTTCTCTACATTTGGTTTGCTCCTGAAGGAAGGAAAGGCACCTTGAACCGTGTCTTCTCTCCATGGGACCAAACAAGGTTCTGAGGATCTTACAGGCACAGAAGGAATCTAAGAACCCAAATTTCTTCTTGCTTTACTCATACCAACAGCAGACCCTCAGTTAAGGTCTGCTAGGATGGTTGTAAGGATTGAGAATATTTAGGAAAATCTCTAGTAAGAGGTTACTTATTGATATATTATTGGTATCTGATTGGCGAAGCTGAAACTTTAATTTACTATTTAGAATTTGACCAAATTGGGGTTTATTCTGTTTATATGGAACCCAAGGCACTGGACATGCCTCAGACCTATAATTAATAGGGCTCTCAATTAATCTTAATAGGTCACATGATTGTATTTTCAAAACAACAGAATTATTTCTGTGCTTAACAATAATAGTTTTCAATAATATTCTCTCTGCCCATCTTCACAGCAATTTGTTTGAAAGGAGTGATTCAAGCTCAGGTTTCTGGGTGGTTGTCAACATGATCTTTATCTCAACTTAATCCTTTCATGGGTACCCTCCATTTTACCCAGGATTGGACACAGTTAGAGCAAACAGAAGGCAATGAATTACAGGATAGCTTCCCACTGTGTCTTAAATTCCTCATCTATAAAATCTGGCAAACAGCAATGATCTTTAAGAAACTCTTACATGACAACACGTGATCTCACTTTCCTGGGCTTCTCTGTACACACCACATCCAACAGAGTTTCTGATCAATGATGTAAGACTGATTCTGGCTATCAGATCCAGCTTGCTGAACCACTTTTCTGGAGTGATTATTAATCACAAACAAGTCATGAGGCTTGCATTCTTGGAGTCTGGGCTTGTCCATTTTGCTACCTATGTACCTTTGAGCCACAAGTGATTAACTCTATATAATTATAAATTTCCATGTGGTGAATCCTCAATGTGAGAAACAGAATGACCAAAACAGAGTAGACCCACAGCTGGAGGCAATTCTCCAGCATCTGGAACACGTACAGCTGGAGGCACTTCTGGCTGTTTGTGAGACTGCTCTAAAATTTTTCTGCTGAGGTTGAAGTTTTCTTGTACTTCCTCACTTTTCAGAAGAAGGGTTTATTTCCCTCTTTTTCTGCCTCCCTCCCACCCCCGGCTGCTTCAGTGTAGCTACTTTGTGACCATCTTAACCCAGAACTAAAATTATTTTCTTACTTTTAATTTATTTATCTCTGCTCTGATTTTTGTTATTTATTTCCATGTGGATCTTTTAGGGTTAGATTGTTCTTGATTTTCTAATGCTTTTAGGGGTGGTGGTTATTAATTTGAGAACTCTGTCTTTGTTCTGAAGACATTTAGCACTATAAATTTTTCCCTTAGGACTGACTGCTTTGTGTCCCAGAAGTTTTGGTATGTTGTGTTTTCATTATTATTTAGTTCAAGAAATTTCCCAATATCCTTTTTGATTTATTCTATGACTCATTCATTGTTTAGTAGCACATTGTTCAGTTTCCAGGAGCTGGTGTAGTTTTTTTTTTTCTCTTGTTGCTAATTCCTAGTTTTACTGCATTGTGGTACAATAAGATGAAGGGAGTTAGATCAATTTTCCTGAATTTACAGAGGCATGTTTTATGTCCTAATATGTGGCCTATTTTGGAAAAGGTTCCGTGGGCTGCTAAGAAGAATGTGTATTTGGTAGAATTGTAATGGAATGTTTTGTAGACATCTGCTAAGATGTTAAGATCTATTATTTACCTGTTGATTTTCTGTTTGAATGACCTGCCTAGTGATGACAGTGGAGTATTATTGTCTCCTACAATGATCAAATTAGAATTTTTTTTTTTTTATTTTCAAATAAGTTTTGCTTGATAAAATGTGGTGCATAGGTGTTTGGTGCAAGAAAGTTTATGACAGTGAGATCTTTTTGGTATATCATTCCCGTGATTAGTGAGAAATGGCCTTGTTTGTACTTTTTAATTACTTTTGTTTTAAAGTCTTTTTCATTAATGTAGCCCCACACACTTGTATTTTTATTTCCATTTGTTTGAAAAATCATTTTCCGTCCTTTCATCCTGAGGTGAGATGGGTTTCTTGAAGGCTGAAGATGGAAGGGTCCATTTTTTTGATCCACTCTATTAACAAGTGTCTTTTTAATTGGTGAGTTAAATCCATTAATAGTCCAAGTTATAACTGTGAGGTTGGATTTATTCCCTGCGTTGGTGTAGGGTTTATGGGGATTGATGCATTGTATGTTATTATAATCACTCTAAGTTTGATGATATGCTCATCCTCCAGTGGGCTCTTGAGGTTGGTTGCTCAACTCTTCTACGTGGAATACTTCCTGGATTTTTCTCTCTTACTTTGAATTTGTGTTCATTTAATCTTAGAACTGGCTTTTATCATGGAACATTTTTCTTTTGCCATCTATTATGGTGGATACTTTCACTGGGTACAATAGTTTGGGTTAGAAGGCATAGATTTTTAGATTTTGAAGTCCTCCATTTTAAATCTCTCTGGCTTTCATGGTTTCCATTTCAAAATCTGAGCTAACTCAAATGGGATTGCCTTTCTATGTGATGAGTTGTTTCTCTCTTGCTGCTTTTAGCACTATCTCTTTGCTTTCAATATTTAGAGTGTTAATTATGATGTGTCTCGGAGAGTTTTTTGTTTGGTCCTGTCTGTTTGGTGTTCTATGAGCTTCTTCCAGATAGGTCTCTCTTTGCAAGACTGGGGAAATTTTCTTCTATAATTTTATTGAATATGTTCTCGATGCCTTTCACCTAGATTTCTTTCTCTTCTGTAGCCTCTTGATTTGGATGTTGGTTGCTTTAAGGTATCCCACAGTTCCCTCATAATTTGTTTGCACAAATTTTTGAACTAATCAAAGTTTTTGGAATCCCAATCTATTTCTTCTGTCTTGTCTTCCAAATCTAAGGCTCTGTCCTTCAGATCACTAACTCCAGTAATGAGGAATTCTAGAAAGGATTTTAATAGCTCTGATTGATTTTTGTTTTCTGTTGCATTTTTCTGCACACATCCATCCCTTTGTTGCGTTCCAGTTTCAGGTGAAAGCTTGATTTTCTAAATGCTTCCTGAAATTCATTCTTGCATTGGTTCATGTCTTCATTAAGCTTAGTTCGCTGGTTATTGAGATCCTCTAATTGTTGGCTTACCTTCAATTTGATTATCACTCTTTAGAAGTCCCTCTGATTTTTCTCAAGTTAGCTTGGTGACCAAGGTTGTGTGCTAAATGATCTGATTCTGTTCCTCTTCATTTATGCATTTGTTGAATGTTTCAAGTTCAGCCATTATCTTGGGCAGAGTCTTTGCAATTATGACCTACGCTTATGGTGCTCTCATTTTGTTATTGTTTTTCTGTTTTCTCTTCTATATTTTCAGTGGCAGCTTCTATTGTGAGAGTAGGCAACCTTGATCGAAAGTTCTTAGCTTTTTGTGTTGTGTTCTTTTTTTGCACTGGGCTCTATCCATCTTGGGATAAAAGTCTAAATTTTCTAAGGAGAAAGCAGATATTGGCCCTTGTAGGGTCTTCAGCAACTGTTTTCCTTGGAGTTCAAGCCAAATTAGAATGGGATGGTGCTGTTTCCTGTGATGTGTGGGTTGCAGAGGTTACAGGTGTGTCAGCAATTCTGGGCTGATGGCTGATACAAAAGTTGCTTTGGAGTTCAAAAATTTCTTCTCCCTGTAATCACCAATGTGCCTTTCCTCTGGGGCTTAGGAGGTTCCAAAGCATTTGCCTCTCTCTCCCCACCATTTCCCAGCTGTGTGGTATGTGAAGTTCACACTCTGGCAGGTACCTCCCAGTAATCCTTGAGCTCTTCAATTGGGGTAGGTTTTCCTAGCTCACCTTAGCTTTTCTGGCCCTCCACACAGGGGGCTCTAAGCTCACCTCAGCTCTGCCCCTCCTTGTGCATGTGGCTCCCATATCTAATCATTTGTTGGCTTGTAAATACATCCCATTCTTAGATTTAACCATGTAATAGAGGTCACTGGATGAGGAGATGATCTAGAATATGAGGTCTAAGTTGAAACAGGAAACTCTTGTACTGTACCTAATGTGATCTCACTTATAGAAGCATGACTTTTTTCCTGGCTGGTTGTGGCTCAAACCCAGCACCCCACAGTATGGCAGTAGAGTATCCTGAATACTTTGAATTGAAGGGGGTTGGAAGGGCCTCAGAATCAAGGTCTTTCTGACCTTCTTTCATCTTTCCATTTCTTTCCTCTTCTTAAGTCCCCCTTCCTAAAGTGCTTTGTAGAGACTAAAGTTCCATTCCCCAAGGCAGATAATGGAAACTAGAACCCTTTCCCAAAGCAAGCCACATTTCCTAGAGTGGACATTTTTTCCTTTCTCCTGTGAAAGTCTTCATTCCAACAGTGTCTGGTCCCATGTCTAGAAGATAGAAAGGCTGCAACTACCGAGAATCCAAGAAGAAGCAGAGCTGGTAGGCCTCCTTAGCTATTACCACCAGCTCCTACCCTTTTTGTACAATCACATTTGGCAAACCTAAGCATAAAATAGACGTTAGCCTACGTCTTTGTGTTTTCATTTCTGAAGGTTCTTGTGTCCTATAAACTGTCCTTTGTTATAAGAATGTCAGCTGTGACCTTTATGATGGATGAGAGAATTTATGACACTTTCTTACCTTAG
The DNA here is from genome assembly GCA_004024765.1 of Zapus hudsonius. Lineage (NCBI taxonomy): Eukaryota > Metazoa > Chordata > Mammalia > Rodentia > Dipodidae > Zapus > Zapus hudsonius. Next base: position 31,294 of record PVHP010007044.1, on the reverse strand, counting down.
ACTCTCAGAGGCAAGCTATCTTAAAAAAAATAATGCAAGCAGGTTCCTTAGGGATGGAATCTATATCAGTTACTTTCTCATTACCATGAACAAATATCTATCAGCTCATGGAGGAAAAGCATTTGTTCTGGCTTACAAGTCCAGAAGGTAGAATCCATCATGGTCAGGAAGGCACAGCAGAGCAGGGAGACTTCACATTGTCAGTCAGGAAACAGCAGAAGAGCAGGATTGTGAGAACCAGACTCTCTCCATTTTTGGATTTTGCCCATTTCATTGTAACTCTCTGTTTCCCGAGAGTGACCTAATAACCCTTTTCAATTCTAACCTTCCTGGAATAACCCAAACCATCCATCCCCATTATCACTTTCCTAGAATGGCCCAAACCACCTGTCTGATAATCACTTTCCTATAGTGGCCCAAGCCATGAGGCAAAATAGATTGCTCTACAACCAAGGAATTCCACTGCCCCACACTGCCCCATAAGTACCTCCTAGTCTGACAAGCCTGTTCAGAGCCCTTCACTGGATTTCCCCAATCAAGCCTGTCTCTGCTGTTGAGCCAAAATATCATTCTCATTTCTTTCTTGCTCATTTGCTAACAAGGATGTGGGGCTGGACTATAAATCCTGAATGCCTACCTCCCCAGTAAACTTCTTCCTCCAGAAAGGCTCCACCTCCTAAGGTTATAACCTTCTCAAATAGTGCCCCCAACTGGAGACCAACTATTCAAATACAAAAGCCTGAGTATGTAGGGTTGGAGTGGGACATTTTACACTCAAACCCCAACAGAACCTAAGGCCTATGAATGTACTCTACCACTGAGCTACATTCCTAGCCCCATCACTTCATAAATTTTAAGAAATGGTCTTGCTAAGTTGCCCTGACTGATCATGAACTTAAGATCCTCATGCCTCAGTCTCTCTAGTAGCTGGTATTATAGGTGCACACCACTGTCTGGCTGCTTGGTCTCTATTGAATCAGATCATGTAAATCATGGGAAATTTTAAAAAATATTTTATTTATTCATTTTTCAAGCAGAGAAAGAGAGAGAGAGAGAGAGAGAGAGAGAGAGAGAGAGAGAGAGAGAGAGAGAGAGAGAGAGAGAGAGAGAGAGAACACCAGGGCCACCACCTTGTGGGTCTGGCTTATGTGAGTACTGGGGAAGTGAACCTGGGGCCTTAGGCACTGGAGGCAAGTGCCTTAACTGCTGAGCCATCTCTCCAGCTCGGAAAATTTTTTTAAAAGGCATTTTGGAAAGGTTATTTATTTTTCTTAAGTATAGTGTTGATCCAACAAAATGGAATGCCAACATTCTGGTTATATGCTTACCCTGGCAAGAGTTATTTGTCCCAAATATGCTGATTATTTATAATTTCCCTCTTGGTTTGAGATCAGTCTTCTTCTTATTAGTTAATGTGCTACCAATTCTTTCACGGGTGTGCCAGATTATCGTGGGCTTCATTCATTCTAGAGATTATTGATCCCAGTGCCAAGAGCATGTCAGCACAAATTTCCAGATGTTTCTTCCCGTGCCATGTTACTTCTATTCTGGGAAGAAAGGGAAAATGTAAAGGAACTGATGTTTTCTTAAAATGCATAGTGAAGAGACTTTGGCCAGGAGTGCAGTATTTCAGGTCATTTTGATCATTGTATATAAAACTGTTGGAAAGAGGAACTACTACCTGAAGATCAGTGACTATGGAAGAAGATATACAGATCTCTGAGGCCTGGGCAAGTTCAATAGCAAAGGAAATTAGGTAGAAATGTGTTCTGCCTTCTAGAATAATAATTGATGGTGTGTTCAAGTAAAATGAAAGTGCTGGAAGGAAAGGCAGGATTTGGAGTGGAAAACTTGGACTTGAGTGCTGGCCTTGCTTATTGGGAGCCACGCTTCTGCAGGCAGTTCCCTGGCTCTCTTCTGGTCTTATAAATGTTGCTGCACCTTCCTAACTGACTCTATCATTTCCCTCTTAAAAGACATTATGATCCTAGCTGAGGATTCCTCTCAAAGATCCATGAATACAACCTTTTAGTTCTGTTGTAGGATTCTTAATGAAGGTCTTGATTTCACTTGACCACTGTAGTGTGAGGAAAAGAAGTTCTGGAAGGGACTGTGGGGTGTTAACTGCTGTACCACATGTCACAAAGAACAGCTGTGCTACAAGCATTTCTGCTTCCTCAAAACTAACTAACTAACTAACTAACTAACTAACTAACTAACTAACTAACTAACTAAGATGTGTTGAATGGGACAAAGAAAGACCGAAGATGAGAGGAGCAAGAGCCTCTGGAATGTTAATTTTATTTAGCTTCCAGTGATTGGCATTGTGACACTGTTACTTAATGCATTTATGCTGCCTTTCAAAACAGTTGCTGTAAGTGTTCAAGCACGAACAGTAGGCCTGTGTAGCTCTGTGTTTCCTCTCTCCTAGATGGATGGAGAGGAATGCAAACACAATCTTAGTGGTTAGAGTTAGGGTCTGCTGGCAGTCCGTAGAATTTATATATTTCTCATGTGGTCTCGTTTTAAAGATGCTTTTCCTCTTTTGATATATAATGTATACTTAAGATGGAACATTTGCAAAAGCACAAATGTAAATTAAGATAAATATCACAACCTCAACACCAAGACATAACCACACTGGAAATAGATCTTGTAAGAAATTGCCAGTAAGTAAGGAACCGCAACCCTGTGGCCAAGGAGGCGTAGAAAGGAGCCTCCACTACATCTAGATACTTTATGTTACCTCACTATTCCTGAGGGTCTTGGCTACCCATTTCAGAAGAGTGAAAACTGTTGTCATTACAAAGTGCAGGTATGGACTTGGGATAAGGCAATTTTGTTCTCTAGTAGAAGCAAGGAATCTTCCTGCACACCAGGAAAATAATTTTGGAAACTCAGTTAATTGTGAAGGCAGGGCTGAGCCAGCTTGTGACTAGAGATACAAAAGAAATACTGTTCACTTCCCATAAATGATTTCCCATATGGAAAGTGGGGCCAGCCCTAGCAGGTGACTTCAGAAACGTGGAAACATTTAACCACATATGAATCAATCTAGCAAACACATTTGAAATCAATGCCAAATATAACCTTTAAAATAAAATCCATGGTTGTCACGTTTAAAGACAGAAAGCTAAAAAAGTAAGCCTGTTTATACTGACCACAAAGGCTGGGACATGTGGTTTTATTGGATTTCTCATCCCAAGAAAATATTTACACTGGGCAGAGATGATGTATTTTTAAATATAAATGCCATACGTAGTGTATTTGTGCAGACTATTGGAAATAAAAATGTGTTTCCCCTGTAGCCTGACAAAATTTGACAGGTCTGCTGAAGACATCAAAAAATAGGAGAAGTAAATAATAGTATGTTTTAAATGTGGGAGCTTTATTGTTTTCTTAATGGGGATACATATGGGTGATTACCACATTTAAAGGCAAAGATCTTTGGTGAGTGTACTGTTTTCTCCTGCTGCAGAATCTTACCCACTTAAGGTTTTAGAAGGCTAGATCTACATATGTTGAGAAGAGGAGAAAAGAAAACCATGGGGGAAAGTGAAAAACATCTCATTAGCATAACCATAAAGCAGGGGACCAAAGGCAAAATGAAATAAATTTACACTGTAGAGAAATAAAAAATAATTTGGGAAGCAGTGTTTCCCATGTAGGCATTGATAATCTAATGTTAGAAAGCAATTGTTGATTTAGGGATGTATTTGGGAGAAAGAGAAAAGCTACCAATCCAAACTAAATATTAGCCATATGAGTTAGCCACTATGCTGAAAAGCAAGGTATCTATTTTTAGTCAAAGCCTTGAGGCTTTTGAATAAGAGGCAGAAGTAAAAGAAGCTGCATTCGAACTGAGGAGAGATCCCCAAATGGAAGTACCTACACTGCCTGGCATTTTGTCTTCATAAAAGGGACATCTGAGCACACTGGAACAGAAGGGTCACAAAATGTCCTTGAAGGTTCTCCTCCCTTCTGTCATTTCAAAGGCTTCTGGTTGCCTTTTTGCAACAAGGAGGGGTTCATGATGAAACCACATGAAGAACTCTTCAGGTTGTGATGTAAGACAACTTTCATTGTAAGTGCAGGAAGCAAAACTAATGTGATTCCAACGTGTTCCCAAAGTTCCCTTGTTGGAAACTCGATCCCTGGTCCCCAGTGAAACAGTGTTGTTGGGTGGCCCTTTAAGAGGTGACTCGGTCACATGGGCTCTGTATCACAGATGTCTCGATGCCATTATTCTGAGAGTGGGATGGTTATCTTGGGGTGGGTTCTGGGAAAGGGCTGAGTTCTGCACCCTATGTGCTCTTGCTCTGTGCTCATGCTCTCTGGTACCATGAGCCAGGACTCTGCCTGGACTTCCAAGATTCCAGAGCCGTGAGCCAAATACACGTCTTTGGCTTATAAATTAGCTGGTCTTAGGTGTTCTGTTATAGCAGAGAAAATGGACTAAGAGATTTATTCCCCTAGAATTGCGAGGGGATTAAAAATTAAATTGACATAAAATAGACCAATAAGAGACAGGAGTATAGGTTTTTACTTGCATATATGAGACTATAGGAAAATGAAGACCCAAAGAAGTGACAAAAGTCAAGGCTTATACAGTAAGTTGAACAAAGAGTGACAATTATAGAGAAAACAACTTGAAAAATTTAAATATATGAAGATATTAAAGGACAATCAGGATTAATAAAGTAGGTTTGTACAGAATTTTCTGAGCTCTTGTGACAAGAAATGTTCTTTTATTATAGTTTAGGTAGGGTACTTTTTATACAGACTTCTCTCTCTGTGCTAATGAGAATATCTCTTTCCCCTTAGGTATGGGGGGCAGAACATCCTTTTATTTATGCTTTTTTCCATATTTATTGTCAATAATTAGATACATTGTATGAGCAAGTCTTATGATGCTATCCCCATTTCCCTCTTCCCTGTCCCCATCCCTCAGGGGGCCCCCCTCAGGGGACTTGCTGGACCAGTCCATGGGATAAGGGGTTATAGATTGTATGAGAGGAAGCCAGATTTTTGTTTGTTTGTTTGCTTTTAATTTCTTTGTGTGTTGCTGCTGAGGGGGATGATGGTTTTGGGTGTTCTCCACCACCATGGCTCTTACAATCTTTCTGCCCCTTTCCTTCTCAGATCCTTGAGTCATGGTGGGTGAGTTTTAATTCTGCTTTACTTTTAAGATCTTATGAGTCTCTGGATTTCTGCTTTGGATTGTGTCTTATTTATGCTTTTTATGAAGTGCCTAAACTCTAAAGAATCTTCATGCCAAAGTGGCCTATTTAACCAGCTTTTGTTCTCCTGTAGTAAGCAAATACTACTTGAAATGTAGAAATGAATGAGTGACTTTAATTCCATTTCTTTTCTTTCTTTCCTTCCTCTTTCCCTTCCTTCTTTCCTTTCCCCCTTGTCTTCCCATCCCTTCTTATTCTCTTTTCCTTCCTTCCTTTTTTCTTTCTTGCTTTTTTCTTCCTTTCTCCTCTTTTCCCTCCCTCCCTCCCCTGTCTCTCTCTATTTCTCTTTTTCTTTCTTTCTTTCTTTCTTTCTTTCTTTCTTTCTTTCTTTCTTTCTTTCTTTCTTTCTTTCTTTCTTTCTTTCTTTCTTTCTTCCTTCCTTCCTTCCTTCCTTCCTTCCTTCCTTCCTTCCTTCCTTCCTTCATTTCTCTTTCTCTCTCCTTTCTTTCTCTCTTTTTCTTTTTCTTTCTTTCTTTTCATAATGGAGTTCTGATAGTGGGGTAGTTATCTTAGGGTAGGTTCCAGTAGAGGGATGATTTCTGCACCCTATCCATCTTGCTTTGTGCTTTTGCTCTCTCTCACCATGTGCCAGGACTGTACACGTGGACTTCCAAGATTCCAGAACTGATATACATTTTTTTGACTTATAAATGAGCTGGTTTTAGGTGTTCTGTTATCATTTGACAAAATAGCAGAGGCAGGAAGTTTGTTCTCATCATCTTCCCCAGATTGTTTTCTTCTCATGTACCTCATCAAACCCGCAATAGTCTTTCTCACCTTCTGCTCTTCTCCTGACAGCATGCCACAGAATTCTCATTTGAGTGATGTCATTCCTGAACCCAGGGAAAAATGAAGCACAGAGAAAACTTAAGAAAAAAAAAAAAGATTTGCTAAGTGTCATTTGGTTTCTTACCATTAAATCACATCCTATTATAAAGTAGATTAGTTTAGATGCCCTGTTCTACAGGAAAGGACCATTGCCTGACCCAGTTTGTACCGTGTGTATAGTCCTCTGCAAAGTGAATCTCCTTCTCACCCACAGTGGTTGCTAAGGAGTGTCCACCACCAGCCTGCCATCATGTTCCAGCCTTAACCCTCATCACAGCCATGGCATCTGTGAGTGATTGGTCACTGTTTTCCATATGAAAACATTTTCCTTGTATGATGGTCAAGTTTTGTTGTCAACTTGACCTTTTTAGTCATCTTGGATGGGTCTCTGAGGATGTTCACAGGAAAGCAGCCCTCTAAGTAGGGGGCAGGATGTGAGTAAGCTCAGGGGAGCTAGAAACAGTCATCCTGGGAGTTCAGTGCAGGAAGGAAATTCTAGAGATTCAGAGAGTCAACAAGACTGGGAAATGGTTGCAAGACTCCACCCTAAGGCTACATAAAGGGGGAGAAGATCTCTCTCTTCCCCCTGCCTGTTTGCTGGTATGTGTGATGCTGGTGATGGATTTCTCTCACTGCTTAGGCCCATGAATATGGGCCAGTCTCTTTCACTCTTATAGAGCTTCCCCTGAATCTGTAGCCTCAATAAATCCCTTCCTCCCATACCTGTGCCTGATTTAAAGATTCATCCCAGTGGCAGGTGAGCTATGACACCATGACATTCTAATTTTCTTCTCAACAAAAATGAGCACAGACAAACTTAACATGCATCTTTTATTTTCTGCACATGTATGTGTGGTTTGTATGCATGTGTACCTATGTGAATGTGTGTGAATATGTGTGCACCTGTGTAGCAGGTGCATCACCCAAAAGCCCACCTCAGCATAGATGTAGGCTTCTGTGCTGTTCCAGTCTCTTCTCCCAGCAATTGTTTATTGCTTCTATATCTTGGGGAGGGGTCTTGTGAGTCTTGTGGGTTGTTTTCTTCCTGTGTCCCATTGGCTTCTCTCCTTGCTGCAGGAGAGAATATTTCAATTCAGAAGAATTTGATATACAAAAGTTTGTAGTTTAAGTTGTCAAAGGACAAATCTGCCCTCAGAATGCCTTTCTGCCATAACTGCAACATTTCTCTGTTTTCAGTAACAGGAAGTACAGCTAAGTTTTTAGGACAATCTTCATTTGTCACTGTTCCCTCCTACTGATTCTGACTGCCATTGTATATTTTATAGCACCATCTTAATTCCAGTAAGGATACTAACATACTGTTCACCCGACATGAATTTGATACCACATATGAAGACTATAATTCAAGAAATCATTAATCAGAATATAACCTTGTAAAGCTCACATGTCAAATGAAGACATCACAATCTTTCATAATTACTTCAAGTGGACAGATTATATTGTGGCTCTAAGTGTTATGAATAGAAATGTTAAGTTGAGGGCTGGTGGTGTGTGCCTTGCGTCATTATAACCTCAAGTGCTTCCTGATAACTGATGAGAGTAACACATACGGTGGTGCTTTGTGGAAGATGGAGAGAAGGGCTTTCTGGAAGAGAGATGGCTCACATCAATGGGTCACCAACCAGGGTGATGGGCTTTTTATAATAGCTATGTCAAGACTGAGAGGCGTCAGCTTTTCTAAAGGAGTCTGGTGAGGAGCATAGTTGTTGAAACTCATTCTACTTCCTCCAGAGCCCACATCTGAGTTCTTTCCCTATGGATACTGGAGGGGCAACCAAGGAGAAAGATGGCATCCCATATCTTTATGTACTCTCTTCCTCTTTACTCTCTCCTTTGTATACTCTGGATTTCTAAGTTGTTGGGAGGAGGAGTGACAACAAAACATTTAGGAAACCCAGATAATACTCCATCTACTCTGAGATTCTTCCCTGAAGAATCTAGGGATTCTATTAGTGTAAAGGTGGTATGGAATTCTGTTTGCTTTTGCTATAATGAAATACAAAAACAGGTTTATTAAGTTCATTTTTTGGAGGAGTAAATTCATGCTTGATCTGGTAGACCTGTTGGTTCAGCCCTTTGGCGGGTGTCATTGCAGTGGGAGAAATGCGTGCAGAAGAGATCACAGACTGAGACAGGAAAGCACAGAGATAGAACAGCCAGGCTTGTTCATTGTTCTCTGGGGTCCTTCAAAAACTGTGCGAATCCCTTCTGAGGGTGTCACCACTTTCCTTTGGCTTCCACCATTTATTTTCTTTGCAGTGCTGGGGATTGACAGGCCCGTACTTCTCAAACTTTCCCTTTTTTTTTTTCCTTGACCCTGTTGCCACAGGGGACCAAGCGTCAAGTACATGAACCTTTGGAGGGTAAGGACACCTGGAACTTAGCATAGGGAGCTTTGGTTAGTAGATTGGAAGATTTGAATTCAGAAGACACGTTCAGGGACAAAGTGGTTCTGCTTAGCTCACTGTTACTTTCTCAGCATTTCTCTTGGTACATCCTTCCTATAAATTTGGTGAATGAATTGATGAATTTAGGGGGAAAAGGCAAAAGACTAACTGAGCCTTTAAATCTTAGCTTGTTTGATGAAAGCAATAACTTCTTCAGAGAAGTTATGGATTAGTAGAGAAGACAAACAACTGAACACATTTTATGGGCTGGAGAGATGGGTCAGCAGTTAAACAACTGAGCAAACAAATTGCTGTAACATTTGTGATGGTTGCTATTGGTTGTCAACCTGACAGAATCTAGGATCACCTGAGAGAGAAACATCTGCACACATTTGTGAGAGACTTTCCAGGTTGAGTCAAGTGAGGTGGGAATAATCACCTAAATGTAGGTGGCGTTGTTCCAGCAGGGCTTTGGGCTGAAGAAGAAAGAGAGAGCGAGTTAAGCACCAGTCTTCCTCCTCTTCTCTTCTTCCTAACTGCAGATGCAATGTGACCAGACGCATCATGATCCGGCCACCTACCTCCCCACCACCACAGATTGCTCTTGTGAGCTAAAACTAGCCCTTTCTTCCTTAAGTTGCAAGGAGGGAGAGAAATGGACATTCCAGGCCTTTTCCCACTGCAAATGATCTCCAGATGCATGCAACATTTTGTATATCTACCTTTTTATGAGTACTGGGGAATTGAATCTGGGCTGTCAGGCTTTGCAAGCAGGTGTTGTTAACTGCTGAGCCATCTCTCCAGTCCCTAGGTTTCAGTCTTATTGTATGTCCTAAGTATGTACCTTGCTTTTCAATGTCATGGGGGTTCATAGACTCTGTACTTAAAGCATTCCAAAGCTCTCTTCCCTAACCTATCTTACATCCTTTCTACCCCCATCTCACTGTTCCCTGAACCTTGGAGGGTGTGATAAAGATGCTGAGCACTGAACAATCAACAGTCACACATTCTCAATACACCGATGAGTTTTGCTTCTCTGATCAGAGGTGAGAGTAGCTCTAATCTACAGCCATAAGCAAATAGTTAGAGGGTAATTTGATATGCACAAGATATTTGTATTTTTCAGGATACAGTGAGGGAGCTTTGGCCCATATAACCCTACCAACCGACTGCAGGCAGAAAGCTGAGATCCTGGCATGAGATGAGCTACCACAGTCATACGGGGGAGGATCCATATGGAACCCCACAGAGAATGATTGGATGTACAAGGGACTCACAGCCTTAGCCATTCAATCAACAAAAGATAAGCCAGTGTGACAGAAACCAACGAATCAGGACACAAAAACCCCTAAGCACTAAAGCAGCCTCAATACTCACCCACCATGACTCAGGGAACTGAGCGGAAGAGGGGGCGGAAAGATTGTGAAAGCCCTGGTGGGGGAGAATAGCAGAGACTTGGCAACCCTCAGTAACTACACACTTGAGACATGAGAGCACAGCTGAAGAATGAGCTATGCATGGTCCCCTACTACAAAGACTGATACAGAAGGCCCACGGAGGAGGATATCCAGCTGACTGGGGATGGGGGAGGGGGGCAACGGGGAATTGGGGATAACAACTCATGGTTAGCCCACTAAACAATGTAACTTATTATGAACAATAAAGAAAAAAAAAAGAAAAGAAAAGATATCCACTGAGACAAACAACAATGCAGCTTCTCTCTTAGGACCTATGACCTCCCCAGAAGTAGGCTTCGGATGAGGTTTTCAGAACCAGGCATGAATTCTCTCCTATGGAATGGGTCACAGATAAAAGCAGAGAGCAGTTAGTAAACACTCTCATAGTCATTCTACTACTGTGCCACTAGGCACATCCTTTTCTGGCTGGTCAGTTATGGAGCTCATGGGGTCCCACTGTTAGTTAGACTACTGAGGACTTTTCTCCCACTGCCGCCTGCATCCTACCTTGCAGCACTGTGACAGCAAGGAAGCAAAGGAGGAAGCTTCTAGCTCAGTTCCTGCTTGACTTCTCAGGGTCCTGTAACCGAAGCATGTGGCATCTTCAGCAATAGGGACTTACATTCTAGCTCAGGTGGGTAATTTAGAGTATTGGCAATGTACCTGGTGGTTTGAATTAGAAGTCCACTAAAAATTCAGATGTTCTGAATGCTTGGTCCTTAGCTGATGGCAGTGTTGGAGGGGAGTCTTGCTGAAGGAGGTGTGTTGTGGGAGGCTGGTTTAGTTAGAGAATTTATAGCTACCTCTCCCTTTTCCAGGTCTGGCTCACTCTCTTACTGCTGTTTTCCATCTGCTGTGGTAGATGCGCAACTTCTGCTCATGCCACACTTTTCCCTACTCTCCGGGACTGTCCCCTTGAGACTTTAGTACAAAATAAAACCTTTCCTCCCATCAGCTGCTTTTAGTCTGGTGCTTTGTCTCAGCAATGAGAAGGTATGTGTAACAAAGCCTATATTGAACCTATGTAGACTTCTAAATTGGACTGAGTTCATTTTGCATTGTAAGATGGCCATGAGTCTGTGAGGACAAAGAGTAAACATGACTTAGAGGTAACATGTTTGAGTGTCACGTTGACTTGTGATAGTTAATATGTTTGTCAACTTGACAGAATCTATAATCACTTAGGAGACAAATCTGTGGGCACGTCTATGGAGGATTTTCTACACTGGGTTAAACTGGGTTGGGGACAGCCACTGTAAATGTGGGAGGCACTATTTCATGGGCTAGGGCATCAGACTGAATGCCAAGGAGAAAGTCAGCTGAACGTCATTTCATTTCTTTCTACTTCCTGACTGTAGATGCATGTGACCAGCTGTCTCATCTTTGTCAGTATGCCTTCCCCACTGGGACTGACTGTAACCTCAAAGTGGGAGCTGAAAGAAACCCTTCCTTCCTTAAGATGCTTTTGTCACAGCAACAAGAGAGGTACTAATATAGTATTATGGTAAGGGAATTATAAGAGGCAATGGAAATGGGTAGCAGGGAGTCCCAACTTATCAGAAAAATATGAATCAAAAAAAGCAAGATCAAGGGGCTGGGAATATGGCTCAGTGGTCGAAGGCACTTGTTTGCAGGACCTACTGGCCTTGATTTAGTTCCCCACCCACCCAAGTAAAGCCAGATGGGCATGAAATTTGCAGTGACAAGGTACCCTTGTGTGTCTGTGCATACACACACACACACACACACACAAACACACACACACCAATGCAAATAAATAAATAAATATTTTAAAAGTAAGTAAGATGAGGGCTGGAGAGGTGGCCCATTGGTTAAAGGCCCTTGCTTGAGGAAGCCTGATAGCCCAGGTTTGATTACTTAGTACGCATGTGAAGCCAGATGCACAAAGTGTGCATGCATCTGGAGTTCATTTGCAGTGGCAAAGAAGTCCTGGCACACCCATCCATCCTCTCTCTCTCCCTCTCTCTCTCTCTCCCTCTCTCTCTCTCTTTCTCAAATAAATAAATATTAAAAAATAAGATGAAGATAGTTAATGGATAAAAGTAAGCATTATGCACACTAAGCAAGAAACAAATTCAAGGCAGAGACATCAATGTGAAGACCCAGTGCTGAGAAAGAACACAGAGAACAACAGATTTGAAAAAGGCAAAAAAATATATTGGATGAGCCTATGAGAGGAACTCTGTTGTGGTTGTGAATAGAGAGATGCAGTCGTGCCAGCTTTGCTGATGTCAAGATGTTTGAACTTCAAGGGTGGGTACCATCAGGGAACAATTTGTGGTTTGGCCACATGGATCAGGCATGTTGGATGGGAACAAAGCTGGAAGAAAGGAGTCTATCTGGAGCGGTTCAGGACTGAATGTGTTTCCATTGACTGTGAACGGACAAGTTGCTACTGGAATGAAGGTGAACTGACATCCATAGACAGAGAAAGGTAGCAGGCTTTAGAGGGGCTGCATGTGGCCAGGAAGGATAGAATGGGGAAGGCTTTGAATGGCATCTGGTGTCTGCCACGGCCTTTTGATTATGGATCCGAGAGGGAGAAGTCTGAGCTTGTTGTGTAGCAGATTTCCTCAGAATTGGAGAGGAGACTCTGGGATTCAGGATGTTAGCTAGAAACAAACATCCTCCCTGGGGTGGGGGGTGGGGCAGTGCAGGAGGCAAGTTCCAGAGACTCTGGAAGTCAACAAGTCTAGGAAAGGGTTGCAAGACCTCCTTAAAGCTATGTAATGGGAACACACACACACACACACACACACACACACACACACACAGACTCACTAACTGAAGTGAACTCCAGAGATGCTCCTTCCATGAGGGTCGCCTATTATGCTGGGTGGGCTTTCTGGTGGTTCTGCTGCCTTGGAGTTGCAGCAGCTCTGGGGAGGTCGTCAGCCAGGATGGGATGAGACTTCTCCTGGTGTAGCTGTGTTTAAGTCATCTGTTGCTCTTGTAAGCAACCCCTCAGCCTGCTCTGCAATAACCCTAATAAACTCATTGGTTCACCAAACTGGTTTTGGTGTAATTGTCCTTTGGTCTGTCTTTTGTGCCCTATCTGGGGAGAAGTCCTGTGTTTGGGTCATCCCATGAAAAGTTTTTCCTGTGACAGAGCTAGTTCTTGATCGTTACACACTGAAAGCTAGAGATGCTTTTCAATCTAGTTGTTCTAAAATTACTTTATTGGGCTGGGGATCTAGCTCAGTTGGTAGAGTCCTTAAGAGTGCACAAAGCCCTGGGTTCAGTCTTCAGCACTACATACACTGGTGTGGTAACACGTGCTTGCAATCCTAGCATTGGTGTTGTTGGTGGGAGGACAACAGGAAGATGAGAAGTTTAAGGTCATCCTTAGCTGTGTAGAGAGTTGGAGGCAATCCTGTCAGAAAGTAAACAAATGACTGAATAAATTAAGCAATTCCATTATTTGGGGAAGTGTCTTTTTTTTTTCTTTTTCATTCTGGTTTTGTATTGTATCTGCCTTAGTTTCACTCGTTTGTGTTTCTTTTTCAGACCATGATCGCTACATACCACTTGGTTTAAGGTGGGAGGAGGATGCTTTTGAAGTTCTCAGCCAAAATTCTATGTGAGATTAATAATCAGATATTTGCAGTGTGTAAACACGCGTGGGATTTAGGCAGATTAGCTGAAGTCTAGTCCTCAGGCATACGGCACACTTGTTCATTGCCACAAACATTTTGGAAATAAAACCAGTTTGTCCTCTATCGCAAGGCTTTTGAACTTGAGCACTCATTCTCTTTCTGGTATTCAACACCAGGGCTGGAACCTAAATCTTGCTCCCCTAGGCGCCTACTTGCCTTACCTAATCTAAATTCACTTTCTCAGTTCTTCAAACACTCCTAGGAATACTGGAGTTGGCCAGGAGTGGGTGAAGGGTGTTTTTAGGATAACTTGAATTTCAACACCAAGTTGCTGGGAATAACATATCTAATGAATCTGAATCTCCAGACAGTGGACCAAGTTTCTGGCAGCTGCTCTGTGAACAATGTCATGCAAATCGCTACTGCTGGAACTTGATACCCCAGCTGTGGGTGTTTGTTGGAAGGTTTCCACAAGGAATTGCAGGGTTCTGCCTCCACTCACTGTCTTTTATGATGAGAGCCCTGTGCTCAGCAGCCAGACCTTGCATGGTCTCTGGGATTTCTTCTAAGGCATCGTTAGGATCAGCCTGTCAACAACACGTTGAAGACCTGAGCATTTTTCTTTTAATTTTGAAAATTACTCAACAGTAAATCCTCAGTTCTAGAATAGTGTGGTGTTTTGCTTTTGTCTTTTTGAAATGTTGACTACTGCTATTATTTTATATTTCATTCATGTTAAATATTATAGATGTACAGCTTCAACAAATAAATGATTTCACAGAATGTAACTGAATACCTCTTGAGCCTGCCATTAACTATCCACATAGATCTTCATTTCCAGGATGAAGGTCTGGGAAATATTCTAAAAGGCTATATACATTTTTTGAACTTCCTTTATTTGGTGAAGATTTATGACCCCCCAAACCATATCACATACATATGTATATTCACACTTCTGCTTTTTTCCTTAAAACAGCTTAGTATTCATTTAACCTTCTGACCCTGTGTCTGTACCTGTCTGCACAGTCATAGCATTTTTTTTCAATTAAGTAGAAACTTTGTACGAACCAGCCATGTGTTGGAACTGTTTCCCTGCCTGCCCCCATGCCATTGAGGGCCCTCCTCAGTGGGATTGCTAGTATGAACCCATGGGATTGAGGAATATGAGTTGTGTGAGCAGCTGTCAGTCATGGAGAGGAAGTGACTCTGAATATTCTCCCCGACCATGGCCCTCCCAATCTTTCTGCGCCTTTTCCACAAAGTTCCCTGAGCCATGATGCGTGAATTTTAAGTCTGCTTTGATCACACTTCAACTTTAACATGTCTACACTCCCTTATCTAAGACTTCTAGATCTGCCCACATGCTTGGGCAGCCAGAACATATATCCACTTACATATGTCACACATGTTAACATGACCCTTGCGTAACTTGGGGATTTGGAAAGCTGACCCCTAAATAGCAGAAAATCTACTTTTAACTTTGGACTCCAAAAAACTTGATGAATAGCCTGCTGCTGACTAAAAGATTTACCGATTAAATATCAAGCAGCCAATGGACAGATATTTTATGTGTTACAGATGTCACACAAGATGAAAACCATGCAGAAACTGTGAGACATTCCTTTTGCTGTGATTGTGCAGATTCTGGGAGGCAGAGCTGCTCATAGGGAGATGGTATCACAGGATGTTTCCAGGGGGCACTTGATGTCTGTGTGACACCAACAGGTATTCTGAGCCTGTTGCTGTGTGTACTGCAGTTAATTTTATGTAGTGAGATTTTAATACAGCACAAATTTATTATTATTTAGATTGTTTGACTGTGAATGGTTCCATGTAACTATTTCTATAGGTGAGTCTTGATAGATTATTGAAACTTTTTATAATAGGTTGGCATAAATTTTATAAGTTTTAAGTAGAGCATCTACATAAAATTTCTGCATTTATTTACCTTACTCTTAATTTTTTTCAGTATTAATAGGCTTTGAAACTCATCCGTGCATTTTTTTCAAATTACAGAAAATCTCCAAAACGAAATGATGTCCCCCCCCCAAACAAAAATATAACTCTAATAGAGCTATGCCATTCAAATCCATGTTGTACAGGACCAATGTCATAACTCTGTATGTGAAGTATACACATATATGCATGTATACATTCACACACTTGTAAAGAATTTGAATTTTCGAATTGCAAAACAACAGAAAAATCTAACTCAAAAAGGGCCTAAGCAGTAAAGGGGATTCACAGTCTTCATAGCATTTTTCTTCCATCTGTCCTATATTTTCCACGGCTGCCCCTCTCTGTATTCATGAAATGCTTGTCCAGGACCTCCTCTTGGGAGCATGGCTGGAAGAACATGTCTTTTTACGTCGCTTCTGTGGAAGAGAGCCCTTCCCTTGCAGCAACGAATGGGCTTTCTCTCACATCCCTTTGTCTAAATCAGGTGTCAAGCCCATGTGAAATCCAATGTCTGTAACCAGTGAGATGAATTATGAATATGGTCTGAAATGAATCCCTAGAGCCATTGAGTTAGTAGTTGGGGCACCATGTCAGCTTTTATAGAAGCATTTAGGGCAAAGGGCAAAGGGCAAAGGAACATCAGAGTCTGTTCCCAGGAGGCATGTTGACTAAATCCTGCTATAAATGTCTCTATCCCCTGCTTCTACAGATGAGCACTCAGACATCAGTCAGAATCATAACCCAACCTTTCCTTTGCGATTTGCTTCCTTCCTGAAACCTGCATTCACACAGATTGTATCTGCTGAGAAACTGAGGGTGTTTTGCAAATAATTCAGTTTTGCATTTCTGTGCATTAGAATCTGATATTACCACAGTAAGCTTATATAATTCTAGTTTAAAGCAACTAAATCAATGTTTTAGATAGCCTGGGAAACCTTGGGGGAAATAAACATCCAATTGCAGTTAGAATTATTGAAAAAAATTAAAAAATTTAAAACTTTCTATTGACAGCTTCCATAATTATACACAATAAACCATGATAATTCCCTGCCTGCCCCCATCTTCCCCCTCTCAAGTCCACCCTCATATCCCCTCCCCTCTCAATTAGTCTCTATTTTATTTCAATGTCATCATCTTTTCATCTGATTATGAAGGTTTGTGTGGGTAGGTAGTGTCAGGCATTGTGTGTCTGGAAGGTTGCACTGTAAGCAATCCTCCCCTTCCTTTGGCTCTTATAATCTTTCCACCACCTCTTCTGCAATGGCAATGGACCCTGAGCCTTGGAAGAAGTGATAGAGATGTCTCATTGCTGAACACTCCACTATCACTTCTCAGCACTCTGGTGTCTTTTGAGTCATCGTGAGAGTCACCCCCATCTACAAAGAGAAGTTTCTCTAACCAAAAATGAGAGTGACCTTAATTTATAGGTATACACATTAAAAAAGCGCTTATAAGGTAGTTTGGTGGGCATAATACATGCATTTAGTCAGACAAAAGCAGGCATTACTCCCAAGGGCTCATGGCCTCCCCCACCATAGGCTTTTGACTAGGTCTTCAGTACCAGGCATGTATTCCCTCCCCAAAGCAGGCCCCAGTCCAAAAAATAGCTGATGATTCCCAGGAGTCACACTCACTGTTCAGAAAGCACTTTGTACACATGTGTTTTCTTAGGTCCCATGTTAACCAGATCTTTTCCTGGTAGGTGCAGGAAAGCAAGCCTGCTGATCCATCTCACCGATGACTGGGAGTGGATTGACCTTTGGGGTGCCCTCACTTCCCCTGGTATCCCTTCACCTTTCACACTGCTTTTACTCTCCAGAGACTTGACTTCATTAAAGAGGCCCCACTGCTGGAGAAAAGCACTTTGACTCAATTAAATGCTTTCCTTGGCTTAAAAAGAATCTACTTATTATTCAGATAGGACATTTATCAACAACTCCCTAGTCGCAGTGTTTGGCAAAGTAACAATTTATGTCATGGTCACGTGACAGCACAAAAGTTGTCTGGGTGGCTGCATGGAGCCTTGTTCCTGCTGTCTAGGCATTTGGAGAGCTTTGCCATTTTCCAATGGGGCCTGTACCTATCTCCAGGCAGAGGATGAAGGAGGAATGATGTCCCATAGCTAAAAGATGAGTGTTGGCAGGCTTTACTGAACCAGCCTGGAAGCTGCACCCATTACTTCTGCCCAACAGCACCAGCCAGGACACATTCAAGGAGCCACCCTTGTGGGCCCTCCCAGGGAGCTGACAGATAGAAACAGAAACAGGATTGGCTGAGATTCTCAGGCACCTTTGCTCCAGACAGAGAAACGCTCAATGGGAACCTAACGTTCCCAAGGACACAAGTACTCCGGAACATCTGGTTTCTGAAGCTCAGCAATTCCATTAGGTCAAGACTAATGGGGCCATATCCTTACTTTAAAGACGACAGTTTGTTTTGAGTTAAAGAAACCGATTCTTCAAAAATATTTTTGAACCTTAGAGGGTACTGAATTTATGGTTTTGTTATGGTGTGAATGCCCAGGCTCATCTGTTTGAAGACTTGGTGTCTAGCTAGTGATGCTGTTTACAGAGGTGGGGCCTAGCTGGAAGACATCAGGCTGAGGGAATTGGAGGGTTGCATATCCCAGAGATCCCAGGTTGCAGCCCAAGTTCCTTCTGCACCTGTGAGGCAGCCTTCTGAATGCTCCCACCCTGCACAAGCTCTTACTGCCATTCTTTGACTGTCACGATAGTTGCTTACACAAGGAACCAAAATAAATCCTTCCTCCCTTAAGTCGCTTCTGCCAGATATTTGGTTACAGCAAGGAGAAAGGTAACGTTCAAGCTTGTAGCTGTCTCCAGATTTCTAGAAGAAAACAGGTTCACAATGCAAATGATTTAGCTTGTCTTCAGCTTGGAAAATAGAAGTTGTGGGTTCTTATGACCTGTAGGGAAGATGGCAGGTTCTCAGGAGGATTACTGTGAGGTTGTGCTGAGGGTGGAGGGATGTAGGACCTCAGAGAGACCCCACTGGAGAAGAGTCCATGGCAAGAAGTCCGAGGTTGGGGTTGAAGCCCACTGGTAGAGCATGCACCGAGCCCTGGGTTTGATGCTGGTACTACAGAACCCCCCAAATGCAACACTCTGCAGGAGACTTAAAAGGATGATGACAGGATCAGAGTGGACATTGTGACGCTAACCAGGATTAAAACTGGGATGTGGGGAGTAGGGTGATGAGACAGTTTCTAAATTTAGTTTTCATAAGGTCTAAGTTTTCTTGTATAGTCCTAAAATCAGGCAATCTTTCTGGATGGAGCCATGAAGTGAGAATTCTTTTTGGTAAAGGAAGTGGGAGAACACAGCAAATCTTTCTCCTCTGAGACTGTGGCTGCAACATCACAGCGTCTAGTGATTGAAGCCTTAAAAGTGAGGGAAAGACAAGAAGAATGGACCAATATGGTACATAGCAATAGAACATACTGGAAGAGGGGGAGGGACACACACGCGCACGCGCACACACACACACACACACACACACACACACACACACACAGAACTAGAAGCCTATGCTTCTGAAAGTGTGGTCCATGGGCTCATGGGCTTCTTGGACTATTTTGGGGGCTCACATGTCAATATTTTTATAATTATGTGATTTTATCTTTTTTGTGTTTAGTTATGTGGTGTGTGTGTGTGTGTGTGTGTGTGTGTGTGTGTGTGTACTCACATGCATACAAATGTGCATGCCCCTATACACAGGTGTCCTCCATTGGACACCTGCCTTACTTACTTGAGACTGTCTCAGACGGTGTGGAGCTCCCCATTTTCCAGCTAGACTGGCTGAGCAGTGAGCCCCAAGGATGCTCGCATTTCCACTGCTCTAAATGCTGGGGCTGTGGGCATGCCTGGTTTTGATGTTAGTGGTGAGTATTGAATTCCAGTCTTCATGCATGCATAGTGCATGCTTTTACCCAAGGACCCATCTCTTTTTTATACTCAAATCCCTCATTCCTCTATGAGTGAACTGTGCTGTTTTCCAGAGGTAATACAATGAATAAGAAGAAGACCTATCAGCTGTCTTTAGATAAACAAGGCACAGAGGAAACTTGGGAACATGAAATACAGTGTCTCTTCTCATTAAATATTTGTGTTGTGGTTTTGGAGTATGTGATTATTTCTCAGAAAATATGCTATTTAGCATGTTTTTAATTACTATTTTTATTTCATTTAATTAATTTATTTTTGAGACAGGGCTTTGCTACGTAGCCCCGGCTGGTCTGGAACCCACAATATAGCTCAAACTATCTTGGAATTCCCTATCTCCTTTCTTCAGTCTCACAAAAGTTGGAATTAGAGGCACGGGCCACCGCACACAGTTTTCATTAGTATTTTAAATTATGTCTACAATAAACATTTAAAAAAACAATCTCAGGTTAAAGATATATATTTAAAGTCTTTAGCAATCTCAATTATAATTATTTTTTCTTTCTTTAAAAATTGATTTAATAAGTTTTTTCCAACGTATAATCGGTTGAACCTGCTTGCCCAGTTCCTGATACTAGATACTCTCATCAGAGCTGAAAAAGGGAACTTCTGCTGTTGGAAAAATGACTTCTGAGCATGCAGAATACCAGGGAGGCAGGTGTTCTTGCTGGATGAAAGCTGTAAAGGGCTTTCGGAGTCAGCGAGGAACTCTGAACGTAGACTGCCCATGAGACACTAAATTTTAATACCATGCTTTACCAGTTGTGATCCTAAAAAATTGCAATACTGCCATCTAGTGCTCCTTAATGAAAATATTTAATTTTTTTTCAATCTGTTTACAGATTGCCTCAGAATCATACCAGGGGTCAATTGAATGGTTTGACCTGCATTTTTGATGTTGATGTCACCGAAATATGCAACTATGGATGCCTTCCCTCCATTCCTCTACTGTCCAGCTCTTCTCTTAGGGTTAGAATAACTGCAGAGGGTAGGATTTTGACTGCCTCATTCTGAATTTTGCATTCCGATCACTGCAGCATGACGACTCAGTTCATACTTGGGGAAACTGAACAGGTAGCTCTTCTCACTATGCTCACGTCCTCTCTCCACAAGCATAGTTTTAAAATTAGGTCTTTCATTTTGGGTATTCTTTGCTGTAGAAGGAAGGTGTACGAGGAGTGCAGACTGTCCCCACGAGCCTCTCGGTTGTCAGTGTTCTGCATCACTGTGGTAGAACCCAGTTGAAGAAAACCCAGATATCCATGCAGGTGATTACATAGTCCCACAAATAGGATCTTGCGGAGCCGTGAAAGAGGGCTTGGGAAACAAAACTGGCTATGAAACAATTAAGACAATTCTCAACAGCCACACTGGAAGCCAGAAGCTGTAAACAAGTCTCAGAGTTCAAGTGGAAATATTCCCATCATAAAATCAGCAGTAAGCAAGCAACATATCAAGTATGCACGACATGAAAGGTGATTCTAGGACACGGGGCCTGCAAATATCTGTCTCCTCATCCCCCCTTTCTCAGAAAGGTGTCTGAGGACTTGTTTCTTCTGAGGGAAAAACAAGGAAAGTGGACGATGAGGGGTGAGGTGAAGAGGCCTCCACGTGGACTGTAGCTCTGTGGTGCCCTCAAACATGAACCGTGCAGAAGAGATCACACCTCAGAAGCGTCTCCTTCTGTCAGAGTGCTTGGGAAGGAATTAGTGAAGGGGAAAGAAAGGGAGAAATCTAAGGAATTCCCAAGAGCACACAGCTGATTTACCGAGAGAACAAAAATTTGCATGTGAACATGATAGACCTACACGGACCTCAGATTTTTGCATCCTGCAGAGTCTTAATATGATAAGTATTGACTTTATTTAACTAGAAAAGGCAATTTTAGATGAGGAAAAGAAGGAGAGGAGAGGGGGAGGGAGATGGAGAACAAGAAGGAGGGAAGGAGAGAGATTATTCTACCTCCTTGACTCTATAGTCAGTAGTGAATAGTTTCTGATTTAAAACCAAACTCAGGGGGCTGGGGTGATGGCTTGCTATATAAGCATTCAGATCTGAGGCTGGACTTTCAGCAACTGCGGCAAAGACCAGGCATGGTGCTGAGCCAGCTAATCTAGTGGAACTGGTGAGCTCTCGGTTCAGTGAGAGACCCTGTCTCAAAGAATTCATGTGGAGAGCGATTAAGGAAGGCACCAGCTGTCAGTCTCCAGCCTCCCCAGGCACGAGCACACCTCTCTACACACGCATGCACACCACATAAAAAAGAACAAATTAAGAAGCAGCATAAGCCTATTATTTACCACCTTGTGAGTAAATACCAGCAATGGCTGAAAGTGGTTATCTTTAGGGAGTGGGCATCAAGAACTGAGAGAAATTGGCTAAGGGGAAATTCTTGCAAAGTTATGTGAGTTAAAGACAATGTCCACGTGTTACATTCAAAGCAAAGGTTCACTTGGCCAGCTCCCAGGCTGATCAAAGTCTGTTAAGGACCAGCGGGAGCCTAGAGAAGAAAATAAATGGCTCATCTTGTCCAGAACAGCCTGAACTCTTGTCAAGGCGGAGGCCACAGAAGTGGGATCCTTCAGTCTGGCTCCCTTATTTGCATTTTGAGACTCTAGTCTGGGGTGAGAGGTCACAGCTGTTTGCACAGTGGCTAGACTCGGCTGGTGGAGGCTGTGGAGCTCTCCTGTTAGCAGTGGGTGATGCAGGCAACTTCTGCAGTCATGGCCTTCCCTGCGGGGTTTGGATGGGGAGCAGCCACTGCGGCCTATCAAGTGGAAGGTAGGCGAAGCCTTCTCTCCATCACAGATGCTTCTGGTGGGTTTTGTGTGCATTAGGGAGAGGGTAGAGCAGGCAAAAAGAGAGGGAAAGGGTGGGTCTAGAGTACTATCAATGAAACTGTGTCCATTTTCAGACAGAAGAGGCCACTTCCCTTTGCCTCTCTCCTTAGGCACAAGGGGTAGTAAGGTGAGGAGTGGTGGGGTAAGGGGTAAGGTTCAGCTCCAGATGTATTCTCACTCAGTCAAAGCTTATTTGAGACATCAGTTTACATCAGATCAGCTGCTTTCACGACTGGTTTCTTTTCTTTTTTAATTGTCCATAATGAGTTGCAATATTTAATGGGCAAACAATGAGTTGTTATCCCCAGTTCCCCAATGCCCCTCTTCCCCATCCCCAATCAGCTGGATATCCTCCTCTGTGGGCAGTCTGGATCAGTCATTAGGGCTGGGGACCATGGATAGCCTAGGAGTCAGCCCAGTTCTGCAGGCCCTAGTATGTTATTACTGAGGGGGGCCGTGACTCTGTATACTCTCCCCCACCAAGGCTCTCACAATGTTTCCGCCTCCTCTCCCATTCAGTTCCCTGAGTCGTGGTGGGTGAGTATTAAGGCTGTTTTATTGTTGAGATCTTAGGGGTCTCTGTACTTCTGCTTTAGGTTGTGTTGAAAATCACTGGTGTCTGTCTCACTGGCTTAACCTGTGTTGACTGATTGGCTGTGGCTATGGGTCACTTGTTCATCTCATCATTCTTTGTGGGATTCCATATGGATCCTCCACGGTATGTCTGGGGTGGCTCATCTCTTGCCAGGATGTCAGCTATTGGCCTGCGGTTTGTTGGTAGGGTTGGATGAGCCGCCACTCTCTCACAGCGTTCTGAAAGATACAAACAGAATCTCCATCAGAGAGTGACATCAGTATTGATTAACTGAGATACACATTTCTGAATTAGCTAGATTCTAGTTTTAGTAGCCTCTCCGTCAATCGCTCACATATTGCATCTCTCCTTGGGGGCCCCAGAGTCCGGCTCCCAGTGCATATCGCCCTAAGTCCCCAGTTCCAGTTAAGTGCTCCTTCTCACTAAGTGGAATATTTGGCTGAATTTAAAGCTGTTGATTGTCTCCCCCAGGCTTTGGCTCCTCCATTGCACAAATGCTCCTTTCTTGGTTCACTGTTCTCTCCCTGTAGGAAGTGTGGTCAGCCTACTCATGGCAGCAGACTGTTTCATATCAGTGGTCTCTGTTTACTCCAGCTGTCATTGACCATCTTCCCTTGACAGTTTATGCAGTGCCTTTGAGCACTGCACTAACTAACATGGGGGCTGGTTACCATTCTGGACCTCGCAGGGCCTCTCGATGCTGATAGATGGTTTTCTGTAGTTTCTTCAGCAACAGGATCTTACCTCAGGCCTGGGGTGGGCATTCAAGAGCTTTGACAGAATCCTGTCTTGTTTTTGGAACCTCATGGGTCATTTTGGTCAAAAGCTCAGCTTGGGAAGGAGCCGGTGACTGGGACTAGGGGTTGTCAGACTGATCAATTTTTCACAGGCTTAGACTCTCTCCTCTTCTATTCACAGCCCCTCTTGCCAGAAGACGCCCACTACTTGCTCAATAGGTTATAGTATGCATGTGAGGATTTTATGATTTTGAACCCATTTTGGTTTAGCCTCATGCTTTATTCATTCCCCTCCCCCATCCCTGAACATATTGCCAGCCACCTTAAAAACTAGAGCAGTTTCTGGAAGAGCATTGAGTCAGTTCCTCTAAGAGCCTTCATTAATTGGGAAGAGGATCCTGCTCTGTTCCAGGGGAGCAAAAGCAAAGTATCATCTTGAACATAGCACTTTATTTCCTGGGTCAGCTAAGGTGCACAGGACACACTGAGCTATGCAATGTCTGAAAGAACTCAGGGTCTGAGCTCCAGACTCCACCCCACCACACATGCACACATGAATCTAGAATCCTCCCTGACACATGATTTATCCCTTTGATAAATAGGAAGATGAGATTTACCTTTCTTAAATACATGTTCCCCCCAAGGAATGATGAATTGCTAACAGCTAGCACAGTGAAAATATTTATTTGGTCGTATAAGTGTTTGGTAAAACTCTGGGCTAAGCAAAGGCGAGAAAGTTTCTTTTAATAACTTTCTAGGCTTCTATAACAAATTACTGCAAGCTGTATGGCTTAAGCAACTGAAATTTATTCTCTTCCATACCTGAACGCTAGCACTAGCCATTTGAAGAGGCAATGTGCTGTTATACTGGGACCATGCAGGGCTCTAATCCACTATGATCGATGTCCTTACATGGAGAAGGAAATATGGATACTGACAGAGACATACAAGAATACCGTGCGACACCAGAAGCAGAGGTTGGAATGATATAGCTGTAAACTAAGAAACGCCTAGGATCAGTGGCTACTACCAGAAGCCAAGAGCAGGCAAGGAAGGGTTCTAGTAAGTTCTCAGGAGCATGCCTCTGCTGACACCTTGGGTTTGAGATTCAAATCTCTAAAATGAAGAGATGTGAACTTTATTATTTAAGTCTAATAAATTTGTCTAATATGAAACCTTCATACAGAAATAGGTCAGTCAATAGTGTGGTCATTACTGCTTGGTGAAGGCTATGGTTACAACAGAGGGAGGCTGTGGTGGAGGCCCTGTGCAAGAGGCCAAGGAAGGTCTCTGTGAGTCAGTGTCACTTCACCTCAAAGTGAAAGGATGAGTTGGAATGGGGAAGTTTTCTAGGCAGAGTGACAGAGGACAGGTGGATTCTGCACAAGCCATGGTGCTTACAATCTCTAGCTTTTATTGCTTCCCTCTGGACCTGGAGAAAGAATGAGGACCCTCTGCTGCAATTACCATGACGACCAAGTGCCAAGACATCGCCCACAGGAGTGTGTATGCTTTGTACATATATGCACCATGATGCAAGGCGTTTTTAATATTATTCATTTATTTGAGAGTGAGAGAAAGGAGAGAGGGGAGAGAGAGAGGAGAGAGAGAGAGAGAGAGAGAGAGAGAGAGAGAGAGAGAGAGAATGGGCACAGCAAGGCCTCCTGCCATTGAAAACAAAGTCCAGACACATGCACCACCTTGTGCATTGGCTTTACGTGGGTACTGGGGAATCCAACTCAGGTCCATCTGCTTTGCAGGCAAGTGTCTTAACCACTGACACAGTCTGCAAAGTGCTTGTAAAAGAATGCCTGAGAATTCTGGTTTGCAGAGGTTAGCAGGGATACTACACCACTCTCCTGACTATGTGGTCTGCTTTATTATATTTTTCCATATAATTTCCACATGTGTGGTGAAATCCTGGTTAAACAAAGTGTGATGGTTAGGTTTTGTTGTCAATTTGACCTTTCAAGTAATCTTGGGTGAGTCTCTGAGGATGTTTACAGGAAGGCAGCCTCTCAGTAGGGGGCAGGATATAAGGAAGCTCAAAGGAGGCAGAAGTAAACATCCTTTCCTTTGTGGGCAGTGCAGGAAGGAAATTCCAGAGACTCAGGAAGCCATTAAGTGTGGGGAAGGGTTGTAAGACCCCACTCTAAGGCTGTATAAAGGGGAAGAAATTCTCTCCTTGGCCCTCCTTCCTGTTTGCTGTTCTGTGTGTATGGTGTTGAAGATAGGTTTCTTTCTCTTCTTGGACTTGTGAAAGGGGAACAGCCTCTTTTGCATTCTGGAACTTCCCCTGTATCGATAGCTATAAATAAATCCTTTCCTCCCATAAACTGTGCCTGGTTTAGAGATTCATCCCAGCGGCGTGTGGCTGACTGCGACACAAAGCCAAGATAGTTTCTTGAAGTGGTTTCTGGGGCTGGCTGCTGTAACAAATATCCCAGATAGTTAGTGGATTTTGTGATAGGCCAAATGGTTTACAGAATGGGGTGGCCCCCTGGGGGAGAAAGCAGAAAAGATGATTTCCTCTCAGAGGGAGGCCAGACAGTCAGAGAAGAAGTGGCAGCATATCGTAGTGAATAAAACCAGGATCTGGAAGTACCTGAGCCTGGTGAAGAGGAAGATTGGCTCTGGAGCCAGCCTCCTTCAATGTGGGTTCTATGTGTTTTTACTAGCTTTGTAATTAATGCTACTCACTTCTTTGAGCCCCCTGTTAAAAAAAAAAGAAGAAAAAAACTCATCTTGGGCAAATTAAAGTTAGTAGACTTAATATGAGCAAGGAAAGGATTTATGAACTGGGAACCTCTGGAGCTAATACTGATTGAGAGAGCTCTACCAGCAAGGTGAGCAGGCACTGTTTACAGAGAGGTGAGGGGAATGACCATAGAAACACTTGATAGCTCACAGCTCAAAAGTTACCTTATTTAGATATGACTGAGGAATCTGATTGGCTGAAAGCTTGGTTACCTGTTCCAAGAATGCTTTAGGAAAAATGGACTGATTTCAGTTCTTCCCTCTTGGCCAGTTTCTCAGTTCTGAGAGATGAGTAAAATCTCAGGCACAGATATCACTTCCTGTAGACTTAGGTCTTAGTATCCATTTCAGAATTTGCAGTGTCAAATGAATTGGGTAGTTTTCTTATGGTCTTTTCATGTTTTTGTTATTCTAACCACAAGGAGACCACTTGATATACAAGGGATGTGATGGCATTTAAGACTCTTGAGGGCATACAACGTATCAGGGAGAGGGTTTAATGGCTAGCAAGAGAATATCCCAAGGAATTAAAATACTCTCTTTAATAGAAATTGCCATAAAAACTTTTCAAACTCAAATAATTCAAAGTTCAGGCAATAAAGATAGCTCATCAATATTAAAGTCCATCTGGTCTTGGTCTTAAGGGCATGATGGCGATTGTGATGGTTAATCTTGGTTGTCAACTTGACAGGATTTAAAATCACCATGGAAACAAGTCTTTGGGCATGTGTGTGAGGGGTTTTCTTGATTAGGTTAACTGAGGTAGGAGGACCCATCCCAAATGCTAGTAGCACTAGTCCATGGGTTTGGGTCCTGGAGTGAATAAAAAGGAAAGAGGTAGTTGAGTGCCTTCATTCATCATTCTCTACTTCCTGGTGTGGACACATGAAACCAGCACTGCTTCATGCCCCTGTCACCATTCCTTCTGTGTCACGATGGATGGTCACTATTGCTTCTGGTCAAGTATTTTGTCCTGGAAATAAGAAAGTAACTAATACAGCAATTAAGGATCATAGTCACTACTAAATCATTTGCTTTAAAGAAGCATGCTGTTTCTGTACTTAACCTTGGTCATACAAGTCAGTCACCTAGAGTCCTCATAATGATGGAGTCTCTGGTTTGTAGATGTCAAGAAACTGAATTTCCAAAAGATACCTACTTGTGAATTCTCACTGGATCAAACTCAGTGAATTGTTTTATACAGTCTATAGCCTGGATCAGATTAAAAAAAAAATCCCAAGACAAAGTAAAAGTTCTCAAAACCCAAATCTGTGGGATTCAAATAGAATAGAGAACTCCGCCATGGTCCCACTTGCTGCAAGTGAACATAATGGATCCCAGGGGCCTTGGCTTGGTTATTGTGTTCTGAGGGCTTGCTGCTTGTGTACCTCAGGTCTCACTTCTGATGCTAATATGTTGAATGAAAAACTTCAGGCAAACAGAACTCAGCAGAGTCTATGTGAGCAAACAGTTCATGAATTGGGCACTTCCCTGACCAGTAAATATTCAAAGTGCTCTTCCTAGCACTTTGTGTGGGCAGAATTTACCTGACATGCAAAAAAAAAAAGAAAGAAAGAAAGAAAGAAAGAAAGAAAACTGGTTACAACCCAGCCTTTGCCTGATTTGAACCTACCTGAGTAGTTTGCAACTGCAATTGAGTAAGTTCTTGGCTGTTATGATTGGCCAAAATTCAGTGACTTCTCAGAAGTATCATCTCCTAAGTTAAGTTGCATCTCTTTGCATATCAAGTTAGGTTATTGTCATAGGCAGCCACACGTCACTGGGATGAATCTCCAAACCAGGCACAATTTTGGGGACGAAGGTATTTATTGAAACTATCAGATCCAGAGGAAGCTAAGGAAAAGGCTGGCTCCCTTTTACAGAAGCAAGCAGAGAGAGAAACAGCACTTCCAGAAGCAAGCAAGCAAGTACACTCTAAACTCGCAAACAAGAGGTACTCCAGGCTTGAGCTCAGACTGCTTTTTGCATATGTATAGCTAGAATTCCAGACCCACACCAGAAATACCTAAGGGCTGAACTCTAGGATCTGGCCAAGGAGACACACTTCCTCCAGCCAGAACTGGCTGGAGACAATTAACAATTTAATAAACACAATTTTAATAAATTCTATTGGGGGACATTTATTCAAAACTACCACAGTTATGCAGTCTTTACCTTCTTATTTCTGGGACAAAACACCATCCCAAAACAGCATATGGAAGGAAAGGGGATGTTTGGGCTTAAGGTCTGGAAGGGGAAGTTTCACCATGGCAGGGAAAGGAAGGTAGAGCAGAGGATGGGCATCACATCTTCCATAATGGCTGCTAGGAAGCAGCAAGAATGAGCTAGCTAGCACTGGTAAGCTGGGCTACTTAGCCTCAAGGTCTGCCCCCAGTGAAATGCATCCTCCAGGAAGGCTCCACCTCCCACCAGCTGGGGATTGAGTATAAAGCTTAATCACAAGCACATGCAGCTAAGGGGGACATTTCACATTCAAACCACCACAGAAAATAGTGTCAGATAAAATTTAACATTTCTCTCTGCCAAATGGGGATAATTATGGTGTCTGTTATAGAATCACAGTAGCTGTAAGATTTAAACAAGCTCAGAGATTTAAATAAGATGATGTGTGTTTAGTGCCCTGTGCTTAGTATTTGCTCAGTGATTGTTGTTCATTTAGGGGCATCACAAGAGTATTACTGAGAACAACTACTATAGAACGCTGTAGTAACTTGGCATAAGCACGAAATTAGTCATACAAGACAAAGTAGTGCATTTCAGTCACCAACTTCCAGTCCTTGCCCAATGAGGACCTAGGGCCACTGTAGTTGGTTCATCGTGACCCCTTCTTTCTGTCTGCAGGTAGACTGTCCCCCACTACTCTGACTGGGCTTGTTTCTGCCCTATCTTAAGGTCTTTATTTATAGTCTCTACCTGACTTTGTGCAGCTAACTCTCTACCAATAGCTCCCAGCCTAGGGAACTTGACTCAATTTGCTCTGTCAAGAGTCCTCAGCCTGTCATCTTTGTTGGCTCAGACATTTTTCCTAGGCTTACTTGTTTTCTAACCTAGGAGTGCTGGGCTTGAACCCTAGTTCAAAAACTTAGCAGAACAGGGGAGGATTACTCATTTCTTCCTCACTTTTTCTGTAAAAGAAGAACCTTGTCAGGCACATGCTACAGATTTGGGTTAGCGAATGTAACTAACATGTTACTACTAAACACTAATGTGAATAATCATATGAATACCAATACCATCATTTCTCTTTCTGTGTGGGGCTACACTCACTCCCATCTGTCCTCATAAAGAGACACATCATCTGTTCCATTTAATGCAAATGCTCACTTCTTGTTTGGACTGTAGTTCACACTGGTCTCCACTCCTTTCTCATTCTCCACTTGTTCTGTCAGCAGCTCTGGGGAGAGTGAGTGTTCAGCCATCTCTCCCACCATTGCCTGGATTATAGACACAGGAAGTCAAGAGGCAGCCTTGTCAGATTAAATGACCTGGTATTTAAAGCTGAACTCAGTTGCCCATTCTTCATGTGGGGAATCTTTGAACTTTGTGATACTGTGGCATAAAACACCATTGGAAATCATAGGCATTCAGCAGAAATAAATGAGGGCTGAACACAAACTGTATTTATACATTTCTTTTTTAATTTTTAAGCAATTTAGAAACTTGCTGTGAAACATCACCATGTCTTTCTACCAATTTTCAAAACACGACTGCCTGTGTAAGTGTATGTGTTTCCAGACACTCTCTTAGGGGAATCTGTCCACTCTTGCACAAAAATTGAGATATTTTGGCTCTTTTGTTTAGAACTGAAGGCAGTGCCAGAGTACTAAACTCTGTAAGTGGTGCTAAGTGAGAGGACAGGGCCACACGTTCTGGTCACTATGCCTCCCAGCATATTGATGACTTGGTTGAACAGTTCACCTATCTATGGCCTGTCTTTCCTCCTGAATTCATCTACAGTCCTTCCACCTCTCCTTTGGCCGCTTCACTGTTTATAGTTTTGAAGAAGAGTTTCATGTTTATTATATTACAGTTGGCTGTGTGGTGCCTTGAGCCTTTTGGAGGAAAGCACATTATAAATCTGGTAAATAAATAATAAATAAGTGTTATAAGCAGGAGGAAAATTATGTGTTTTAGGTGAGTTGTAAAGAATACTGTAAAACCTATAAAGTATATTTGCTAGGCTAAAGAGGCAGGGAAGAAAATGCAGACAGTCATTTTACATATAGATGTGAGTCTTGCAATCATTTGAAACTGAAAAATCCCCATGATTTTTAACCCTTTCTGAAGCTGGCTAGATGGATAGATGTGAGGCTCAAAACCATGAGGCAGCTCAGTGATATTTTGCTTACTGCCTCTGTTGGCCACAGAGGAACTATTAAAACGACATTTAGAGGCTGATTCCATGGCTCATATGAGCTTATAACTCTCCATGATTTCAAAGAAATCTCAAAGAAGGCTATTAAGCATTCCCTGCCAAACTCCACACGCCCTACATTGAGTCCACACTTCTCCACTAATGCTTCCTGGTGGAAGGAATCAAAGGCCTCAGGTTTATGGATGCCATCAGGAACCTTTGGTGCTGCACTGGGCATCCATATGTCTGCTCTCAATGTAACTGTGCCCATGGTGTTTTGTTGGAAGAAAATAGGCCTCCCCTTTACCGAACTCCGGCTGTGATGTATCAAAGGTGGAATCCTACAGCTAAGAGATTTGAAATGATGTTTACATTAAAAAACAGGGCCAGGAAGGGAGGCGGAGCAAGATGGTGGCCGAGTAACAACTTCGCCAGGACTCTCCTAAAGGTTTGACCCCCCTCAACTTCTATCCAGGCTTTGGACACCGGCCGAACCCGAGTTCGAACTCTCCATCCCTC
>PVHP010007043.1:0-58388 GCA_004024765.1 Zapus hudsonius | reverse complement strand
TAGTCTACCAGTTAGAAGGGTAAGAGGCATCCTGGGACTTTGAACTCATGTCTGAAGGGGAAGTGGTCCGTGGGATTGAGTCTGTAACATGTGAGGTCTCCACAGTGTTGGGTAGCAAGTGTCAAAACTGGAATTGGCTTTTAGAGAATTCAGTGGATGCTGGTGAGCAGGAGGATTTGTCGGCTTGGGGGAAAACTCCCACATTACTGGCATCAGAAACGAACAATACTAGCTCAGGTGGAGGAGAGGGGAGGAATGTAAGTTATCTCTGAATCCCTCACCTCGTTTAGATTCAGCACAGACTGAACCAGCAGCTGATGTCTTTCACAGAGACAGGAATACAACCTCAGCCCAGGCATGGAAGCCTTCCTTATCTTCCTTCCCTCCTGCCTCTCCCACTACATCTAGTCTTTTCTTCCTTTGAAAGATATTTACCAAACACTTCTATGTTCCAGACCTCAGGCTGTGGAGTTGACAAGAGCCAAAAGGCCCTAATCACATAGAACCCAGTAGAGGGGAGAAAAGAAACCAAACTGGATAGCATGATAGGGAGTCAGGATTGTTGAAAACAAAGGCAAGACAATGAGATAAGGAGCATTCTTTTCCAAATATGTCAGTAGCCTGGGAAGCTTCACTGATCCTTTCAACTTCAGTAAAGCTGGGTCAGATGATCAAATCTCTAAGTAAAGCAGCAGGAGTTTAAGCAGCACTAAATGTCACACCATGATTGACTTATATGCATACACACAGAAGCAGGTGTGCACACCTGAGCTTGTCAACACACACGCAGGAGGTAAGGCGACACGAGTAAGGGAGAGCAGAACTGGACCTGGCTCAGATGGTCTCTTCAAGGAAGTTAAACTGAAGCTGTCATTGTAAAACATGTTCTCTTAATCCTCTTTTGTGATTGGCTGAGATTGCAATCTCACGCCCACTTTCTTTTGATCAATCTGCAATCCTAGTGAAATGTGTCTGAAAGATAGGGTCGAATTTTGGCAGGAAACTAAAAAGTTCAGGGGACATATTAATTTTCTATGATGATAGTGATTATTTTAAATAGTCAACTTATAAAAATAAAAGGCTTATTTCCACTTCTAGCTAGAGGAGTTTCAGTCCATGGTTGGTTGGTCCTGTTTGCGTTGTGCCTTTGGTGGCACGTAGTGACAGGAGTGTGTGGCAGAGGGTGTCATTCACTTCCCCACGGCTAGGAAGTGAGAAACACAATGAGGAAGAGACTTCAAAGTCACGCTCTCAGTGACCTGAGAACGCCCACCATGCCTCAGCCTTCCTCTACTGCTATGGGATAGACTCAAGCCTCTAGCATGGGGCCATTGGCCCCCCTCCCCACATTTTGAATGACACTATTTTAGTCTACAAAGTGTTAAGCAAATCTAAAAGTGTTTTAAACTAGGAACAGAGGAGAAGAACAGAAGGCGGTAGTTGCAGTGAATGTGACAAGTGTGATTATTTTGAGTGAGGCAATATCTTATTTGAAGAAGTTCAGGTATATTTGCTGTAAATCTGTTTCACTGATGAAAGGTAACGCTTCTTTTGGCTGTGGATGTTGTCTGCATGGGTGTACATGCGTGTGTGTCCCATGCACTGGCTCTCCTCCACCTTGTTTCCCTGAGACAGTCTCTCGCTGAATGGAAGTTCCCCACGTTTTGGTTTCCATGACTGATCAGGGGTCCCATGATCCCCCATCCTCATTCTCTATTCAGGGATGGGGCTACAGACATATGTGGCCACACTTGGATTTTCATATGTGTACTGGGGTCTGAACTCAGCCTCTCAAGCTTGTGAAGCAAGTACTCTTACTTACTGAGCCATCTCGTCGGGTCTGTTAACTTCAATTAGACAATTTCTAGAGAATGTACAGTAGGTACTTAGAGAACAATGATTTATTATTTGGGGTTCATTTTTGCTTTATAGCTAGTAGAGTCCATTAAAGGGAATCTCTCTCTCTCTCTCTCTCTCTCTCTCTCTCTCTCTCTCTCTCTCTGGCCCTTTGGCCTTAAAGAATTCTTGGGGGTAGAGAAGAGAGAAGAAAGGAAGGGTTGTGGGAGGGAATTATGATCATGGTCTAGTGCCTATATGTTAAAAAAGTAAAAAGTTAAAAAATGAAAAATAAATTTAAGATTAAATAAAAAGAAGAAATCTTTAAATTTATTGCCCCCTTCCGATCCCTGGCACTTTCTGGACACAGATCCTGAGTCCTGAGAAAGCTGGAAGATAGCCAGGTCTCACTGTACTTTCAAGTTTGCTACTTTAAAGGAGCCATGTGAAAGACAACGAAGTAATGATGGTCTCCTTTCTTAGTGATCAAGCTGGACCTCTGAAGGCATACAAATATATACAAGCTCACATAATTGTGACCCTTTAGATTTTATAGTCTCTCTAGAAGACACTTTGCTGAAGGTTAGGCAAGAGCTTAAAAAAAAAAACTCATGTCTGATTTTAAAATTCAATGTTTTTTCAAATCATGTTTATCACAATTTATCCAATAACTAAGCATTTCGTGTCTGTGTTTTAGTGTTTACAAAATCGTGTGGTTATTTTTAAATGGCTCCATATTTATTTTGGACTCTAATCCAGATTTTGTTCATGACTGCAGTTTTCCATCGGTCATCTGCTCTGTGCTGTTGGTCATGATTATGACCAGTTTAGGAGAGAGCGGAAGAGGGCAGCCCAGTGACCAGCGCTGCTTTTGCTATTTGTCATGGACACATGAGATAGCTTTTCAGGAACACTTAAGGAGACAGAGCTTGTTACAGATGAGCCCGCCCCTGGAATCACCATCTTGCTTAAATCAAAAAGCCATTATTTTAGACGGAAAACAGGTCATTTGTGTACTGGAATGTGTCATTGAAGGCTCTCACTGCTACTTGAATGTTACCTTTGCCAAGTCCTATGAGTCGGAAGATGATGTGAGTTCCTCCAGTTTCCCAGTAGACTAGTATAAGGTAGATAATTAATAGTTGTCTTGGTCTGTTCAGTGGAAACTGGGTCACTAAAAAAAAGCAGAAACCCCAGCAAGCGATTGGTGTTCTGGAGGCTGGCATGTCCAAGATGGAGAGGCTGCATCTGCTGAGTGTCTTCCCTGCTGGATGTCCAGGCTTCAGACAGCATCCCGTGGTGGGGGCCAGGAAGACAGGGCTGCATTTGCTTTTATAAGCAGCCCACTCTCAAGATACTTCACTTGCTCCCCTGACAGGTGGAAATCCTTCTGGGAGGGCAGAGACTCACGAGGTATCCAGCCCTTAGAGGCCCCACCTCTCAGTAGTGGTAGGACAAGAACCGAACCAGCTCCTAGTTGACCCTTTGACCACGCACTGTGCATGCTAACCTAACAGGGTGGCAGTGGTTGTGACCTAACAATTTAGTATTTGAGGAAAATAACAGTCTGTGTTCTCTTTCCCCATGCTAGGTCACAGGTACCAGCTCTTTTGTCCACGTATTAAAAATAAATCCCTGCATCTTAGCTCTTAACCACTTCTCTTTTTGACTTAAGTATATATTTAGGATACATAGCGTGCCAACCTATTTAGGGTAGAGTGTTTATTAAACTCAATCAAACTAACATATCTATTATCACCTTTTTCTTTTCTGGTGGTATGTGTAGTGCACATATGTGCAAGTGTGTGTGTGGACATGTGTACATACGTGCATGTGGAGGCCCGAGGTTGACGTCAGGTGTCTCCACCTTATTGACTGGGTTATCTCCTCTGAAGATACTTTATTATTCATAAAGGATTTAAAATCAGGGCAACAGTGACGCAAGTGACACTATGAACTTACACACTGCAAGGAGAGTATTTTTGGTGTCATTTAATTGCCATTTTGAAGCCTGTGGACACTTGCTTTACAGTACTTACAGTAGTTTTCATAGCCAGTTTCTAAATTCTTTCGAGACTTCTAATTCCCTGACATATTCTGTTTCCAGGTCCACATGTCCATATTTTATTTTTTAATAACATACTGACAGATCTTGGCCGTGAAAGCTGGCAGTGACAGTCCCAGCAGACACAGTGAGGACAGGTCCTGGGTACAGACGGATAAGCCAGCTGTCCCCTGCACACCCTGGTGCTTCTTGCAAAGCCTCTTCTCTCGCTGCCAGTCCTCTGCTGTTGTGTTTCCCCTTGCTGTCACTGTCCCAGACCAGCCCAGATGTCCCTAGGCCCTTGTTGGGACAGCACTGTGCTTCCTGTTCCAGCTGTGACTGGACCTGAGTCCTTTGTGTCCTGGCTGCTGCTGGACACACTGCCACTAGCTTCTCTCTTCTGCTCATACCCAACCCCCCCATCAGACATCATCACAAAACACAAGTTCCAAGACTGCCCCCCCAAAAAAATACAGAATTTTAAGTCAGAGCAAAGCATAAAGTCTAGCACAAACCAGGCAGAAATGCCAATTGCATGGCCTTGAAGCTTCCCTTCTTTATTAAACTCTGAGCAATTGTTCCAAACTGAAATCAAAGGTCATATAGCAAAGTTGGACTTGTCAGTCTTGGTTGGCTTACCTGGCTTTGAGATCCTGTCCAGCATCAACCCCACCCACTCCTCCAGCCTGCCCGGACAAGATTTATCTTTATACTCTTAGATGCCCCTTCCCCTTGCTTATCTACTAACATTACTTATTTTGAGGGCACCACACCCCTTCCCAGTCCTGTGGATTGGATTTACTCCCTG
The DNA here is from genome assembly GCA_004024765.1 of Zapus hudsonius. Lineage (NCBI taxonomy): Eukaryota > Metazoa > Chordata > Mammalia > Rodentia > Dipodidae > Zapus > Zapus hudsonius. Next base: position 53,700 of record PVHP010007043.1, on the reverse strand, counting down.
GTCCATGTCACTTACTCTTGTTTATTTCATTTCTGATGCTTGGAAGCACTTTGCAAACAGAACACTTTCAAGCACGCCTTAATCTCAAGCTCTGCTTCCATAAGAACTCAAATTAGAACAGCTAGCAAAGTGTTTGAGATGGGATTTTTTTTATTGTCCATAATGAGTTATATTGTTTAGTGGGCCAACAATGAGTTGTTATCCCCAATTCCTCACTGCCCCCCCCATCCCCAGTCAGCTGGATATCCTCCACCGTGGGCTGTCTATATCAGTCCCTGTGGTAGGGGACCATGGATAGCCCAGTCTTCAGCCTGGTTCTCCTGACCCAAGTGTGTTGATACTGAAGGGTGCCATGTCTCTGATATTCTCCCCCACCACAGCTCTCACAATCTTTCCACCCCCTCTTCCGGAGCCGTGGCAGGTGAATATTAAGGCTGCGAGTTTAGGGGTCTTTGTGTCAAAGATCATTGGTTTCTGTCACCCTGGCTTATCCTGTGTTGATTGAATGGCTGTGGCTGTGGGTCCCATATTCATCCCGTCATTCTCTGCAGGGTTCCATATGGATCCTCCACGATATGACTGTGGTGGCTCATGAGATGGGATTTTTGAACAGGACTAATTTTACTCATAAGAGATCTAGCAAGGGTGTCAAACCCATGGCCCATGAGCCACATGTGGCCCAAGATAACTATGAATGTGTCCCAACACAAAGTCATAAGCTTTCACCTCAATTGTGTGATTCTTGAACATGAACTTTGAAGATGTCTAACGGCTGCCATCTACAACAAATGACATCCCCTGTACCAGCCCATTAGCAATGTCCGCAGCTCCATTTTCAGATTCCAACTGGGATAGTTCTGATCCTGTGTTTGAATGGATTTAGAATCACCATAGAAAAACACGTCTGAATGTGTCTCTGAAGGTGTTTGCAGAAAAGGTTAAGCTGAGGAAAGACGCACCTTGAATGGGAGCTTTTTCATTCCTTGGGCTGAGATCTCAGACTGAATACAAAAGAGAAAGTCCGCTAATCCCCAGCATTCATCTCTCTCTGCCTTCTGACTGCAGGTACAATGTAACCATCTGCTTCATGCTCCTACCCTCTGTGACTTCCCCACCAGAATACTCTCAAACTGCATGCCAGAATAAACCCTTTCTCCCTTACGTTGCTTTTGTTGGGCGTTTCATCATAGCAATAAGAAATGTAACTGCCGGGTGAGGTGGCGCACGCCTTTAATCCCAGCACTCGTGAGGCAGAGGTAGGGGGATTACCATGAGTTCGAGGCCACCCTGAGACTACATAGTGAATTCCAGGTCAGCCTGGGCTAGAGCGAGACCCTACCTCAAAAAAAATAAATAAATAAAATGTAACTCTTACATCAACATCCATCCATCCATTTATTTACCAAATATATATTCAGTATTTCCTCTGTGCCAAACACAAAATAGTGGAAAACTGAAGATGAAAATTGCAGATTTCACAGTGCTCACAACCTAAGCCATATGGAGAGAAATACAGACGCATGAGGGAATGAGAATAGAGGAGGGTTTGCAGTTTTAAATAGTGTATGAGGGATAGCCTCCCCTGAGCAAGTGAAGCTTGAAGAAGAGGATTCTAACCAGAGGTGAGGACAGATGTCAAAGTCCTGGGAGATGGTGTCAGACTGTCCTGGGAGGAGAGTGGAGCCTGGAATGCCTGCAGAAGTGAGTAAAGAGACAGAGAATCAAGGCCAGAGGAGCAGAACTGGAGCCATACCTCCAGGGGAGTGCTAACAGACCTCTGAGAAAAGAAGCCTGATCTCCTTTACAGAGCAAAAGCACTTTACCTGGGTGCCAGAAACTCACCTGCTTTCTGACCTCACTGTGGCTTTCCGAAAGTTTCAAGCCGACCTCAACATTTGTTCTTTGGTAAGATGTTCAAATGTTGTTCGAGATATTGGTGGGGGACACCTTGATTTCTTTTTTTATGTTTTTTATTTTTTCGTTTGTGTCCACAATAAAGGGCAGTATGACATTTAACATACATATCATTGTACTATGTTCATATTTGCATTGATTTCTTAGTAAGTTTTGGAAATATTTATTTGTATTCAGCAAGACATATAAATTGTGTTTACTCTGATTTTCAATAGAAAGAGATCTTTTGTTTACTGGTAGAAAATTTCACATCAATCATTGCCTACATTCTTTGAAGACTAGCTTATTATACTGTACATAGAATTAGTCTCCTTGTTTAACATGCATAGTTTCCACCCATTTGAGTTGGTATTTTGATGTTCTTTCCTTTGTTTTTAAAATCAAATATCTCTTCCTTCTTTGCCAAGTATGCAAGGGGAAATCTGAACTGTCTTAGCTTGGGAGGTATGATATGAATAGAACATGAAATTTTATATGGAGTCAGTTATTCTCAGTCTTTAATTAAGTCAGAATGGCATAAAATTAGTTTTTGGGGTCTTTAGTCAATAGTGCCTTTGTTCAAAGTTTTGAAGATTATTTGAAATAACCACTGAACCATTCAAAGGAGACATCTTCCTCGCACTGTAAACGAGAGCTGACAATTCATGTCCCTCCAGACACTCCCTTAAGTTTCTTCTCCTCTTTTTATGCTTCTAGTCTTTTCTTTGAGCCTGTTCCCTTCCTGTGAGCCACCCAAGTGCAGTTGAGGGGGGCTGGGGTCTAGATGACAGCTGGACAGGTTGTTCTAGCTCCATCGTTCTTCCCCGGTGCTCAGTGGAAATGCTGAATTCAGTTTCCCAGGGGCAGTGGCTGCAGAACTTTCCCACAAGAACAAAATGTTCCCTTCGGCTTGTCCGGATTAATGACCTGTGAAATCCAAAGTGCAAAATGCTTTAGCAAGGGTGTGGAAGTAATTCATGTCCTGGAAAAGACAGTTGAAAATGTATTCTAGTCGTAGACTCACTATTGTCAACTCCACGAGGGTAGAGGGCAGAGGGCAGGGGGCAGAGGGCAGAGGGCAGGGCCTTTGCTTTTTTTCCCCCAGCAGTAAATGAATGCAGGAACAGTTAGCACTCAATGAGCAAAGAACAAACTTTACAGATCTTTGTGCTACATTTAAGTAAAAACAGTCGGTGCATAAAGACAAATGTGAAAGGACAAAGGGACTTAGATTCTGACATTGGGAAGTTTTTGAATCTGTCTTCAAATTCTCTGAAAGAGAACAAACCAGTGCCAAATTTGCTAGAACCCAAATAGTCACTTCTGACAAAGGTCTTGTCTTTAGGTAGACAAGATAATATTGGATCATTCACCACAAACCATCAAATCTGTTTTATTACATAGGGGGCATTTGGAAATTAATTCTCTTGGTGAGCTCATAGAGTTGAAACACTATTTCAAAAGCAAATGTTTGCCTGGAGTTGTGGTCAAGTACACATCTGATTAGTTTTGCCCCAGAACAGCCATTCTCTGTATCTTGTCTCTGGTTACTATTACTCTGCCATTATTATTGTTCCCCACACTGGCAGGGGGTGACCTAGCTGGGGATGGGCTCATGAGCCAATCAGAGAGAATGAAATCAGGACGAACTTGAGGAGATACCAGAACGTTTCTCTTTGGCTCTAGAGTGTGTTTAGGAAGATATATCAACTCGGTCACTCTCTAAAGGAGCCTGTTTAATTGCAGCAGAACCAATATGAAGAAGAGGAGCCTGATGGGAAGAAAGAAACAGGGTCAGTTTAGACTCATCAGCTTTTGATCATTCTCTGCCTCCAGCCATGCCTATCTCTGGGCTTTACTGTATTATGAATCAGTAAATCCATTCTTTATTGAAGCTAGTTTATATTAAGTGTTCATCCTTTTTGACCAAAAACAGAGAAAAATAACAGACGAGTTCAAGAAAAAGTCTGCTGATCTCCCTTTTGATCTCTGTTATAGTTATATCTTTTTATGGTCCTTCCACAGGATTTGCCAGGATTTGTATTTGTTCTGTGTTACTAGCTTTACAAAAAATATCATTTTTGGATCCTGCTGGTCCTCTAGTGTTTCTTTATTTTCTATTTTAATAATTTCTATTCCTATCTTTAGTATTTCCTCTCTTGAATGTCTTTTGGGTACATACTTGTGTGTATTTTTAGCTTCCTGTGTTGAGAACATGATCCAGCCCTTTTTATTTTTTAAACAATGTGCTGAAGGGGGTAGATATCTAAGTCCTACTTTAGCTGCACTCATAGGTTTTCATGTATAATATTGTTATGTTTGTTATTTTTCTTTAATTTTGTTATTTTGAGGCAAGGTTTTACTCTAGCCCAAGCTTCCTGAGTGTTAGGATAAAAGTGTGGGCCATCACTCCCTGCTTGCTTGGTTTTAAAGTATTTTCTAGTTCCCATTTGGATCAATTCCTGGATTCACACATTCCTTAGAGTTCCATTGAGAAGTTTCCAAACGTGGTTATTGGGGAAGGCGTCTTTTTGTTAACATGTCCCTTTTTAATGAATGGTGAGTTGCCAGTGTTCTCTTTGGGGCAGTGCTGAGATTGTCGGCTATGAGAACTTTTTCCTGTGTTTGAAAAATCATGCTCATGATTCATAGTCTGGGCTCTTTATATAAAGATTCCTGATCTATGGCTTGAACCAATTAGCATAGAACTGTATTTGATTTTATGCATGTGTACTTATGCTCATGTGTATGCTCATTTGTATGTGGAGTGTGCATGCCCATGAGTGCACATATATGTGGAGGCCAGAGGATAAGCTTGGGTGGTGCTCCTCGGGAATGCTGTCCATCTTTCCTCGAGACAGTGTCTCTCATTGGGCTGGAGCTCACTAATTAGGCTAGACTAACAGGGGTCCTCCTGGCTTTGCTTTCTCAGTGCTGGAGTTACAAGCCTGCTGCCCCACCACACTGGCACTTTTCATGTGGTTTCTGGGTCCTGAACTCACACTTAGAACTTGACTGACTGAGCTCTCCCTCCAGTGCCCTCTTCATTTTTTAAAATTGCATCATCACTGAACATATGATTTGGTGAATCAGGAGCTGTGGCCTCCTAAATCATGCCCCCCTCTGCAGCCTTTTTCTTTCCTAAGAGCAGACCAGATCCCATTGTGATGGTAAGAATATACAACAGGCCCAAGAACAGATGGGCAAGCCCAGCCCTTCTGTTACCTGAGCTGAAACAACCTTGGATGAGAACTTCACTCTCTTGTCTAGTGCTTTCCTGACTCTCCCTAATCTTCATCTCTGCGCCCCCCCCCCAGGGTAGAATAGTCTCCATGCATTAGAGACTTAAAGGATTAGCGGCTTTATCTCACATTGTTCCACCCTCCACTGTCCCTGTGAGTTCTCCTAGGTAGCCTATGTCCAGACACAACCCCTTTCCCTAAGAAACACATAAAGGGACTTCTTTCTTTGTTCTTTGGCTTTCTGGAGCCTCTTTTTTTTTTTCTCCCTGACTCCAGACCCCACTATGGCATGGTGCTATAACTCTAATAAAAGAAATTCATGTGGGGTCCGAGGATCTGAACTCAGGAACTCACACTTGCACAGCAAGGGCTTTATCTAATCTCCAGTCCCTAAAGCTCTAATTCTAAACGAGCATTTGGTGTCAGCATCTCTTATTGAGCAAGTCTGTTCTTCCTCTTCAATAGCTATCAGGATCAGCTATGTTTCAAGTACTCACTGGGCTGGTGGATAGCATACTGGATAGCAAAGGATTAGAAAAATTTTCAATGGAAACAAAATAGCAGAGCCAAGAAACTACAAATAAACCTACATGATTAAAGCATGAGGTAATGTGCATGGGTGTTATGGTTTGATTCTGAAATGTTCTCCACAGGATCATGTTTTGAATAGTCAGTCCCCAGCTGATGGTGCTATTTTGGGAGGTAATAAACCTTTTAACGATGGGGCCTGTCTGCAGAAGATTACTAGGGGTGGGCCTTGAAAGTTCAAGTCTGGCCCTGGCTCTGGCCTGTTCTGTCTGCTTCATGGTCCACTGGGATGTGAGGCATCTCTGCCACATGTTCCTTGGACTAGGACCTGTGCCATGTCTTCCCTGACATGGAGGACAAAGGCCCTCTGAAACCTGGAGCCAAAATGTATCTTTCCTCCCTTAAGTGACTTCATCAGGTATTCTGTCCCAGCCACTCATGAGATGAGCCACCACAGTCACACGGGGAGGATCCATATGGAACCCCACAGAGAATGATTGGATGAACAAGGGACCCACAGCCATAGCCATTCAATCAACAAAGGATAAGCCAGTGTGACAGAAACCAACAAATCTCGACACAAAAAAACCCCTAAGCTCACAACACTAAAGCAGTCTCAATACTCACCCACCACAACTCAGGGAACTGAGTGGAAGAGGGGGCGGAAAGATTGTGAGAGCCGTGGTGGGGGAGAATAGCAGAGACCTGGCAACCCTCAGTAACTACACACTTGAGACATGAGAGCCCGGCTGAAGAATGAGCTATCCATGGTCCCCTACCACAAAGACTGATCCAGAAGGCCCACGGAGGGGGATATCCAGCTGACTGGGGATGGGGAAGGGGGGCAACGGGGAATTGGGGATAACAACTCATGGTTGGCCCACTAAACAATGTAACTCATTATGGACAATAAAGAAAAAAAAATTGTGATTTAAAGGACAAAAAAAAGTAATGGTGCAGACAGTGTGTGGAACATGTGTATTTTGGGGAAAGGATGATAAACAGAATAATTAGAGAATAAAAGGTAGTGAAACAAAAATTTGAAAGATGTTTTGACCTTATTATGTTGAGCTATTAAAATTTCCCAGCACAGAAATGATACTTTCACATTTGTGTTTTAAAACTATTGCCAGAAGCAGCTTAAAAACATGTTTAGGGAAAGCTAGTGATTAGAAGCCAAATAATGACAATTCATTCAAGAAACAGTGACAGTGTGGGTTTGTAGTTCTGAAATGAAGAAGAATTTCACAGACACTTTTGGAGAAGTTTTAGCAGGAATTGGCAACTATTTGGATTTGGGGATCGACAAAAAGCAAGTAAAATAACATTAGCTTTGAGCCTGGGGAACTATGAATAGCAACAAATGAGCAAGTGTTTAAAAATAAAATTCAGAATGGGCAAAAGTTAGTTTTTACCCATGTTGAGTTCAGGTAGTAATAGGCATTTGAAAGAATGAGTTCAATGTTCAATGAGACAAAAACCTGCATCATAAAAATGATAATCTCTGACAAGATGATCTCCAAATTTAGTGCAGTATTAATCATAATTAAATGGTTTTGAGGGTGTGGTGATGTAGCACTTTAATCCCAGCACTCTGGAGGCAGAGGTAGGAGGACCACCATGAGTTCAAGGCCACCCTGAGATTACATAGTGATTTCTAGGTCAGCCTGGACCAGAGTGAGACACTACTTTGAAAAATAAGTAAATACATACATAAATAAAAGTTTTATTGAGTGAGTCAGTATTTCGTGTAAAGAGAGAAGCATGTTGTGCAGGGGATATAGATCAGTTGGTAGTCTACCAGAAAGCCCTGGCTTTGATCCCCAGCACCATATAAACCAGGCATGGTGGCACATGTCTGTAATCCCAGCATGTGGGATGTGCGAAAGTAGGATCAGATATTCTAGGTTATCCTCTGCTATGTAGTGAGCTTTCGAGGCCAACCTGGACTGCTGAGATCTTGTCTCAAAACAAAAAACAAACAAAAATTTAACGTTAAATTTTCAATGCTAAAACAGCAGGATAGTATTGAAATATTTGTTCGTCCACATATTTAAATAGATTACACATTAAGTTATATGCAAACTATCATAGTTATTGTCTCAAACATGCAAGAATAATAAGAAGAACACTCAAATATGACTTCAAAGAGCTTATAGGAGTGTTTTTTTTTTTTTTTTGCAGAGTTGTCGACAGGGTGAAGGGAACCAACAGGGAGGTTGAGGCACTGTGTGCCTCAGCAAGGAGTTAGGAGAAAGACATAGTCTGAGCTCATACTCCTGATTTTGGCTTCCTGTAATTCCTCTCCTAGGTGAAAGCCAGTTGTTTTCATTGCAGGTGTATATGTGTGTGCTTGTGTGTGGTCACATGTCTTTGCAGGTGTGTGTGCATCTGTGTGTGCTTGTGGAAGCCAGAAGTTGATGGCAAGCGTCTTCTTCAATTGTTCTCCGTTGTATTTACTGGACCAAGGTCTCTCATTTGAAGCCACAGCTCACAAACTCAGCTAGTTGAGCTAGCTAGCTAGGCAGCTTGCCCTGGGAAGACTGTTTCCACTTCTCAAGCAATAGGATTTTAGATAGAGTTTGGTATTTCCACGGGTGCTAGGGATTAGATCTCAAGCCTTCACGCTTGGGTGGCAAGCACTTTATCCACTGCACCATCTCTCCAGCCCCAAATCCAGTTTTAAAGCTGGAAGAATGAGGCCATTGGTGGTAAAAGATCTTAGGATCAGCTTCCTGGTACTGCTCCCCATGTTAGGGAGAGAATTAATATGAGAGACAAAGTAACTCTAACAACTGTACGTGGACAGTTAATCTCAGAGTTGGAATGTGGATTCATTTGAGGAAGGCCTTGTAAAAATGACATTAACTATAGAATTGGAAGAAATTGGTGAATCACATGCTTTAAAGATTCTGGATGCATTGAAGATCTAAATGTTATGAATGTCATGCTTATGACTTCTACTTGAAGGACTTAAGCAGGGAAGAAAGTACAAGCAAAATGATGGAATGACTCACCTACATGGTGTTTTCAAGCCCTTTTCAATGGACAGTCATTAGCTGTATAAAAAGAAAAATAATAGAGTGGGAAATATACTTATAATATACATGATAGAAAAGGATAATATTTTGATATTATTTTATTATGCCAATTTTTAAAATGTAGCAAAGGAGGGGCTGGAGAGATGGCTTAGTGATTAAAGTGTTTGCCTGCAGAACAGAAGGACCTGAGTTTGATTCCCCAGTACCCATGTAAAGCCAGATGTACAAGGTGGCATGTGTGTCTGGAGTTCATTTGCAGTGGCTAGAGGCCCTGGTTCAACCATTCTCTCTCTTTCTCTTCCTCTCTCATTCTCTCTCTCTTCCTCTTTCTCAAATAAATAAATAAATAAATAAATAAATAAATAAAATATTTTTAAAATGTAACAAAGGACATAAATATTTCATTAGAGAGGGAATATATAAAATCGATGAAGAAAGGATACAAGCTCAGTTTTAGTCAGGAAAATTTAAAGCTAAACAATGAATATAATTTTCATTCATCAGATTGGCAAAAATTTTCCCACTCTTTCTGTTATTTCAAAAAAAACTTCATCTCTATGAAATAGAGTCAACCACTTTCAAAAGGCTTAATGAAGCAAGTCTCCTCTTATTCCCAACTCTTAGACTCTGAGACTTCATCTTCAGGCCTTCTCCTAGAGTTTTTCTAAGTATTTTTTAAAAACATAGCCACTAGGGCTGGAGAGATGGCTCAGAGGTTAAGGCACTTGCCTCCAGTGCCTAAGGCCCCAGGACCCACATAAGCCAGACCCACAAGGTGGTGGCCCTGGTGCTCTCTCTTTCTCTCTCTTCCTCTCTCCCCCCTCTCTCTCTGCTTGAAAATGAATAAAAAAAAAACATAGCATCTAAATTCAAGTGGTCAATGGAGAAAATATGTACAGCAACGAAATATAAATAGGAACATGTTAAATGCCTATTTGGACATTGGTATTTCATTCCCTATCAGTCTACACCATTCTCTCTTAGAGCTATACCTAGTATGCACCATAAGTTAGCCAGACTTTGGTTGTTTCTAAGCTGCTGCTTTTGCTAACAATCCTACCAAGAATGTCTCGTGTGCTCAGTTTACCCATAAGACTAATTCTGAGATGTGTAATTACTAAATCAAAGGAGATGGGTAATTTAGATTTTATAGCTTTTACTAAATTTCCCTTCAAAGCATCCGCACTGGTTTCACTCCCAGCAACTGTGGGTGCTGAAGGGTTAGCACCAAACCATAAACCCCAGTTACCTCTGGTTGGCCTGGGTGGGAGGCAGGCTTTCATGTTTTCTTTATATGCCTCTCATTTATGTGCAATAGCACTCGTGATTTACTTTGTAATTATTATTTAAAACATAAAATTAATACCAGTCTGAAGTTGGAGGGGACATAAATGGGAACAAGTCACAAATTAAGTAGACAGCTGGACAGCATGAAAATAGTCTTAGTTCAGAGCTATTTTTTCAGTGTGAGACTTTTTGGAAGTTAAGAACCCTACAAATGAAAATAACTGTGAAATATATCAATGCTTGGCTAGAATGGAAACTCGACGTATCTTGGCTTGAGAAAGCCATTGTCTACCGTTTCCCTGCCTCTGCTTTCTTCCCTCTCTCTTTCAGCAGACCACTGAATGATCGAGAAATATTAATGCTCCCTCATAAAGTGCATACATTAGCTCCCCTGGAAGAAGGTGATTTATTTGGGTCATTCACATCAGTGCACCTCTGACTCTTCCTCATTAAATCCAAGTTATCTTTTCAAGGCTGTGGCAAATGTTTGCCTCCATTTTCCAAACTGTCCCATCCTCTTCCTTTCCCTGCTGGCAGCCCCTGTTCGTGTGGTGCCACAGGCTTCTGGTAGACGAAGGGGACAGCCAGGAGCAAGGGGATAAGTACCTGCTATGCATTCCCACCACTACAGGCTGCTCTGTACAAGGCCCAGCCAATGAGGGCTCTGCAGCTGTGAGTGATCTTGAGGGAGAGCGGGGTGTGGGATTATAAACCTGTAATCCCAGCACTTGGTAGAGGCAGGAGGACCAGGATTTCAAGGCTATCCTAAGCTACATAGCGAGTTTGAGGTCAGTCTGTGCTACGTGAGGCCTTGTCACAAGAACACACAAACAAAATCAAGCCACCTCCAGCCCCCAGACAAACCAAAACCATGGAGGTTGCTGTGAACTTTTGAGGAGGGAAGAAGTTGCAGGATCTGAGGGGGTTGAAGACAGATGGTAGGAGCTAGCAGGGAGACTGCATAGAGCTATGGAGAAGAGAAGGGAATGCTGGGGTGTTGAAAGAGTTCAGAAAAATGTCATATTACAGGTTTCTCTGTTAAAACATGTGCAAATGCTGAGTAAATTATCAAAGACTTTAGAAGACACTTATCTAGAAGTGCTTATTTATAAATAAGTACTTGCATTTTAGACTGATTTTTCTTACCGATATTTTATATTTATCATTCTACTTAGAGAAATAGAGAAAATAATTTCCTTTTCCTTATAGGTCAAAAGCCCAACTCTTCTTATTTTGGAATATAAGACACTTCATGATGTTCTGACTTTATTGAATGCCAGCAATTGCCACGCATAGGAGACATTAAAAATCAATCAATAAATCCATCACCTATCAAAAAGAATCATACCAAATGATTATGGTCTGCATGATAAATATAGCATAGATATATCTCCAAAAAGGAGTGACACATTCTCCCAGAGGGATTAGTCAATATGCCAGATTCTTCTGTGATGATATTTATGAAGGGTTTTTTTAAATAAATTTTTTTTAAAAATATTTTATTTATTCATTTTCAAGCAGACAGCAGACAGAGAGAGAGAGAGAGAGAGAGAGAGAGAGAGAGAGAGAGAGAGAGAGAGAGAGAGGAGTGAGCACCAGGGCCACCACCTTGTGGGTCTGGCCTATGTGGGTACTGGGGAATTGAACCCAGGGCCTTGGAAACTCAAGGCATGTGCCTTAATCACTGAGCCATCTCTCCAGCCCTTAAATAAATTTTTTAAAGTGATTGAATCTCAATATGCTGTCTAGGGTGGTCCTGAACTCCTGGTCTCAAGTGACTCTCCCCTGTCAGTCTACCACAGGCATATAACACCACACCTGGCTCTCTGTGGTTTTAACGGAGAACCAACTAGGAGGCAGACAGGGGAAGAACATGAATGCATTTCAGGAGTATAGATCCAAGGCAATGTCGAGTGCTTGATGTCTACAGGGGCAACACACTAACGCCCTCTCTTGGAACCTGACGTGGAGGGGGGGCAAAGGAGATGAGCTGAAAAGGACAAGTGTAGGACCTGCTTTTAGGAACTGGGGAGCTTGTGGAGCATTTGCAAAAGAGGTCTGATATTCACTGGAGCAACGAGTGCAGGAGGGATTGGATTGGGATGTACTGTGGTGAGGGCATGCTGACAACATTGAGGTTTGATGTGGGCTTCCATGAGGCTGTGGCCAAAGGAAGGGGCAGGAGGCTACAACTGTAAGAGGATTTTTTTTGTAGATAGGCAGAATCTTCAGAACTTGGTGATTACTGAGATCTGTGGGATCTCAGGATCTTCAGAACTTGATGATTGTTGAGATCTATGGGATCTCAGGATCTATCAGAACTTGGTGATTGTTGAGATCTGTGGGATCTCAGGTTCTATCAGAACTTGGTGATTGCTGAGATCTGTGGGATCTCAGGTTCTATCAGAGCTTGGTGATTGCTGAGGTCTGTGGGATCTCAGGTTCTATTAGAACTTGGTGATTGTTGAGATCTATTGGATCTTATGTTCTATCAGAACTTGGTGATTACTGAGATCTGTGGGATCTCAGGATCTATCAGAACTTGGTATTGTTGAGATCTATGGGATCTCAGGATCTATCAGAACTTGGTGATTGCTGAGATCTGTGGGATCTCAGGTTCTATCAGAATTTGGTGATTGCTGAGGTCTGTGGGATCTCAGGTTCTATTAAAACTTGGCGATTGTTGAGATCTGTGGGATCTCAGGATCTATCAGAGCTTGGTGATTGCTGAGGTCTGTGGGATCTCAGGTTCTATCAGAACTTGGTGATTTTTGAGATCTGTGGAATCTCATGTTCTATCAGAACTTGGTGATTGCTGAGATCTGTGGGATCTCAGGATCTATCAGAACTTGGTGATTGTTGAGATCTGTGGGATCTCAGGATCTATCAGAACTTGGTGATTGTTGAGATCTGTGGGATCTCAGGATCTATCAGAACTTGGTGATTGTTGAGATCTGTGGGATCTCAGGATCTATCAGAACTTGGTGATTGCTGAAATCTGTGGGATCTCATGTTCTATCAGAACTTGGTGATTGTTGAGATCTGTGGGATCTCAGGTTCTCTCTGCTGCTATGTCTTCATAGTCACCCTGTGCTATAACTGGGCCAAGCCATTTATGGATCCCCAGCACCTCCATGGGCTTCTAGTACTTCTAGTATTGCAGGTACTGCTCCATTCATGCACAAGACTCTTCTCCTTCTCATGGTGTGTATTGCTTTCCTTCTTGCTGGCCACATGCCCAGTGTCAGGGGGAAGGGTTCGTTGTGGTTTACACTTGAAGGGATACAGTCCATTATGTCCAGGAAGGATGGAGGCAGGAGCATAAAACAGTTGGTCAAACTTCGTCCACTGTCAGCAAGCAGAAAACAATGAATGCGTGGGCACACCTCACTTTCTTCTCATTCAGTCTGGGACCCTAGCCCTTCCCACCTCAACTGGCCTATTCTAGAAAACTCCCTCACAGATGTGCTCAGCAGTATGTTCCCTATGTTATTCTAGATCCAGCCAGGCTGAGAGTTGAAGTTAACCTCCACACGTAATAAACCCTAATAATCCTTCATGCTGATCAAATGGCCAACTTCTTGGAATTTTATACTCTAAGTTAGCATACATTCAATTAGTATTAATTGAATATTATCATTTTTTAAAGTTTTCTTATTGATCCATAGTTACAGACAATAAACCATTACGATGTCTTCCCCACCCTCCCTCATATCTCTTCCTCATCTCCATTAGTCTCTGCTTTGTTTCGGTGTCATCATCTTTTCTTCCCATTATTCATGACTTCACAGGCACTGTGAAGTCATGAATATCAAAGCCATTTTATGTCTTGAAGTTTGCATTGTAAGCAGTCCTACCCTTCCTTTGGCTCTTACAATCTTTCCTCCACTTCTTCCACAAGAGACCCTGAGCCTCGGGAAGTGTGATAGAGATGTCCCAGTGCTGAACACTCCACTGTCATTTTTTCTCAGCACTATGTTGTCTTTTGCTTTACCCCAGTGGTCACTGCCATCTGAAAAAGAGAAGCTTCTCTAGTCAAAAGTGAGAGTAGCATTGTTATATGGGTATGAACTTTTTTAAAAAAGTGCTTATAAGGCACTTTGGTGGGCATAACACATGTATTTAGCCAGACAACAGCAGGCATTACTCTCCTAGGGCTCATGACCTCCCCAGCCATAGGCTTTTGACTCGGTCTTCCCACCAACAGTGTAGAAGAGTTCCTATTTTTCCACATCCTCAAAGAATTTGTTGTCACTTATTTTCTTGGTGGTAGCTATTCTGATAGGAGTGAGATGGGATCTCATTTCCCTGATTGCTATGGAAGTAGAACTTGTTTTTAGGTATTTATAAGCCATTTATGTTTTTTCTTTTGAGAACTCTCTAGTTCCACAGCTCATTTTTGACTGGGTTGTTTGATTTTTTATTAATTAATTTTTTGAGCTCTTTGTAAATCCTGGATATTAATCCGTCAGATGTGTAGCCGGCAAAGATTTTCTCCCATTAGGTAGGTTGCCTTTTTGCTCTATTCACAGTGTCTTTTGCTGTACAAAAGCCTTTGAATTTCATGAGGTCCTAATTGTTGATTAGTGGTTTTACTTCCTGAGCAACCGGGGTTATGTTCAGAAAGTCTTTGCCTAAGCCATTATGTTGAAGTGTTTCCCTACTTTTTCCTCCTGCAGTTTCAGAGGTCTAATATGAAGGTCTTTGATTCATTTGGACTTGTGGATGGAGAGAGATAAGGATCTATTTTCATCCTTCTACATGTAGCTATCCAGTTTTCCCAACACCATTTATTAGAGAGGCTGTCTTTTCTCCAGTGAATATTTTTAGCCTTTTTGTCCAAAATCAGATGGCTGTAACTGACTGGATTTTTATCAGGGTCCTCTATTCTGTTTCATTGATCTACATGTCTGTTTTTGTGCCAATACCATGCTGTTTTTGTTACTATAGCTCTGTAATATATCTTAAAATCAGGTATGGTGATAGCACCAGCCTTATTTTTATTTCCTAGAATTGTTTTGGTTATTCGGGTTTTTTTTTATGCTTCCAAATGAATTTTAGGATTTTTTTTCTGTTTTGGTGAAGATTGCCATTGGAATTTTGATGGGGATTGCATTAAATGTTGCTTTAGGTAAGACTGACAGTTTCAAGATATTGGTTCTTCCAATTCAAGAACATGGTATGTCTTTCCATTTCCTAGTATCTTCTGCAATTTTTCTCTTGAGTGTTTTAAAGTTTTCATTGTAGAGATCCTTCACTTCCTTGGTTAGGTTTATCCCCAAGGTACCTTATTTTTTTTCGAGGCAATTGTAAATGGGAGTGTTTCCTTGATTTCATCCTTGGCTTGTTTGTTGTTAGTATATAGGTAGGCTACTGATTTCTATGTGTGGATTTTGTATCCTGCTACATTTCTGAAAGTGTTTATCAGCTCTAACAGTTTGCTGGTAGAGTCTTTAGGTCACCTTAAGTATAGAATCATATCAACTGCAAATAATGATAATTTGATCTCTTCCTTTCTTATTTGTATCCCATTGATTTGTGTCTCTGGCCTTATTGCTATAGCTAAGACTTCCAGGAATATATTAAATAAAAGTGGGGACAGTGGACACCCTTGCCTTGTTTGTAATTTTAGTGGAAATGCTTCAAGATTTTTCCCATTTAGTATGATGTTGGCTACAGGTTTGTCATAAATGGCCTTTATTATGTTGAGATACATTCCTTCTATTTCCACTTCTTCGGGACTTTTACCATGAAGGGATGTTGGAGCTTGTCAAATGCCTTTTTTTGCATCTATTGAGATGATCATATGATTTTTGTCCTTTGGTCCATTTATATAGTGTATTACATTTATCAATTTGTGTATGTTGAACCATCCCTGCATCTCTGGAATAAACCTACCTGGTCTCAGTGAATGATCTTTTTGATGTATTCTTATATTCTGTTTGCCAGTATTTTGTTGAGAATTTTTGCATCTATGCTCATGAGGGAGATTGGTCTGTAATTTTCCTTTTTTGTTCTGTCTTTCTGTGGTTTTGATATCAGCGTTACACTGGATTAATAAAAAGGAATTTGGTAGTATTCCTTCTTTCTCTATTTTGTGGAAAAGTTTGAGAAGCATTGGTGTTAGTTCTTCAGTGATAGTCTGGTAGAATTCAGCAGTAAATCCATCTGTGCCTGGACTTCTTTTAGTAGGGAGATTTTTGTATAACTGCTTGGATCTCTGTGCTGTTATAGGTCTGTTTAAATGGTTTATCTCATCGTGCTTTAATTTTAGTAGATCATATACATCAAGGAAATCATCCATTTCTTTCAGATTTTCAAACTTGGTGGAGTATATGTGCTTAAAGTATGTCATTATTTTCTGAATTTCATTGGTATCTGTTGTAATGGTGCCTTTATTTATTTGTGTCTCTTACCTCTTTCTTTTGGTCAGATTTTCTAAGGGTTTATCCTTTCAAACAACAAACTCCTTGTTTTATTGATTCTTTGTATTTTTTATGTTTCTATTTCATTAATTTCCACTATAATTATTATTATTTCTTCTTGCCTACTGGGTTTTGGTTTGCCTTGTTCTTATTTTTCCAAAGCCTTAATGTAAAGCATTAAGTTGTTTACTTGTAACCTTTCTAGCTTCTTAATATAGGCACTTAAAGCTACAAATTTCCCCCTAAAGATTTTGTTGTTTCCTTCATTGCCTTTGTTGTTTCTCAGAGATATGTTGTGTTTTCATTTTCATTAGAGGCTATGAATTTCTTGATTTCCTTCTTGGTTTCTTCATGTACAACTATTTAATTTCCATGAGTTTGTGTATGTCTATAGTTTTTCTAATTGAATATTTTAATCATCATGTAGTAATATCTTCAGCTATTAGTATTTGGAGAATCAGACATATGTTTGATAATTCTATGGGTTGGGCAGATTTTCCAGAATTAATTTGTTCAGGGGACTAAGGCCTTTCTGTGGAAAAAGACAACAACCTCAATGCGAAGAAAGCAAAGACAAAATAATAAACATGTCCTGTACAAAGCCTTGCCAAGCTGGGCAGGTAAGGAGCATATCATGTCTACATGCTTATTTTTCTGGTCTTGCCTTACTTTGGCTCGTGATGCAGGGGTGATGGAAGGCAACTGGAGAGAGAAGAGGCACTTTCCTGTTTATTTGCTCTGTTTTGTACCCAAGTGATTGCACTTAGCCAAATACATCAGACCTCCTCAGAGGTACCAGTTGCTTCTGGGTTGCACTCCTAGTCCAACATCAAGCCCCAACTTTGTAAGTCTCCTTACAATACCAGGTTTTTCCCTTTGTGTCCTCAGGCAAATGTTGGGCATGTTGACACATCCTTGTAATCCCAGCCCCAAGGATGCAGAGACAGAACTCTTGAACCCTGGGGCTTGCTGGCTTGTTAGCCTAGCCAAATCAGCGAGCTCCTCGTTCAGAGAAAGACTATCTGGAAACATATGCTGGGCAGAGATTAGGGAAGACATTGACTTCTGGCCTCCAAATATTCATGTGTTCCCCACACACGAACATGCATACACATGACATGAATACTGTAGACAAGCACACATGAAAAGAATAATGGGAATGAGGGAATGGCTCAGTTGTTCAAAGTGATTGCTACACAAGTGTGGTCACTGGAGTTAGGATCCCCAGAACATAATGCAAGTGGTGCAGGTATCTGTAATCCCAAAGCTCCTATGGCAGGGAAGGTGGAGGCAGGAGAATTCCAAAGCTTGCTAGCCAGCCTGCCTGGCATTTGCAGCAGCAAAACAATAAGAGACCCTGTCTCAAACAAGGTGGGTTGTAGGGCCAGCCCCCAAGTTTGTCCTCTAACCTCTGCACAGTGCTGCAGCATGTGTGTGCCCACACATAAGCATGCATCATATACATAATCATACACACAAAATAATTAATACGGCTTCTTTTACTGGCTGGATCCTAACTAATATACTTCATCTCTTTTCTTCATAGACCTACATCTGAATTCAATGAGGCACAGTTAAGAAGTTGAAAAATAATGTTCTATAAAGCCAGTAATATTTTATATCACTCCTAGGGAATGTGGTCCCAAATTAACTATCTTTCCATCTGACAGCGGAATCTTTTAGAGATTCTCTAGGAGAAAAAAAAATCTCCTGTTAGACTCAATGGAATGATTAGGAATCTTTAGCGCTTGATGTAGGGATAACCAATTGAGGAAATCCAAGATGCAAGATGAAAAAATTTGGCTGATGGATAAAGTAGGTTTTAAGTTGGTGCAACAAGAGAGAAGTGAGTTGCTGGGAAACCTGATGTAAACCCATGTGGTTGTCTCAGGGAATAAGGGCTGCCCAACCCCATTCTCGTACTGCTCTGGGGGCATGTGGCACTAGTGTTCCCTCATTTCAAAACAATTCAAAATTTTAGGTGAAATTAATTGTCAACTAATTCATTTTAAAAAAACTAGCTGGGCATGGTGGCGCACACCTTTAATCCCAGCACTCGGGAGGCAGAGGTAGGAGGATTGCCGTGAGTTCAATGCCACCCTGAGACTACAGAGTGAATTCCAGGTCAGCCTGAGCTAGAGTGAGACCCTACCTCAAAAAACAAAAAACAAAAATAAAATAAAATAAAAATAAAAAAAACTATAAATGTGAAATTTAAAAATCACACAAGTCAAACAGTATCTTTTATCATGGTAGGTAGGCATTAGTCACAGTTCTCCTGGGGACCTTAGGAATACTTGGGGGCTTTGTTCCTGGAATGCAGGTTTAAGAGTCAGTGACAGTGAATGTTTCCAGGAATGTTGACATGTCTGTATACTTTTTCTTCCTTATTAGACTGCGACAAAGACAATGTCAGATCTTCCTGTATCTCAAGCCTTTGCAGAATGTTTGGAAAGCAGTTCAGTAAACTCTCATGGATGGATGAATAGGGGAGTTAGTATTTAGGATAGATAATATGACATATAAAACACAGCTTGCAAATTATACTTCTGCCCTAAATTCTGCTATGTGACTTTAAAAAACCATTTAACTTATCTGAAATGAATTATTTAATCTGTAAAATAGTTGCAAATACCCATGTCCTTTCAGAGTTTTCCATTTTTTAAGTTATTTATTTTCAAGGGGAGTTGAGAGAGAGAGAGAGAGAGAGAGAGAGAGAGAGAGAGAGAGAGAGAGAGAGAGAGAGAGAGAGAGAGAGATGGATATGAACTCCAGATGCCTGCTTCACTTGTACATCTGGCTTTACCTGGGTACTGGCAAATCAAACCCAGGCTCCAGGCTTTGCAAGCAAGTGCCTTCAACAACTGAGCCATCTCTCTAGCTCACAAGATTTTCAGTTTTTATTAAGAGCCTTGAGTATAAGGTCTCCTAGCTTCATTATTTATTCTCCCTTTGTTGAGATAATGAAGTATCTTTGGAAGGGTTCACTAACAATAGTGTTAGGGAGGAGTTCACCATTTTATTTGTTAGTAGCCTGCTTTTGACCTGTGGCAGAACCAAGAGTAATGCCAACACAAAGTGTCTTAGACCAGTGATACATCATCTGTCCATGCTGACTGTTGGTAGACATACAATGGGAGAGAATTCTGCTCTTTTGCAATTAACACTGAATTGCTTTTCGCTCAAAGTAGCTCTACTATGTTGCACATTTACCCGCCAGCCAGTGAGAAAAGCCTCCCCCAACCTCTACATTTATACAGCTTGAATCTTTTAAGATATTTTAAAACGGTGTATATTTGATTGATTTTTCCACTTGTACAATATCTAAGGTTATGATCAGAGCAAATAGAAACTCTTCTGAAATGTGCTTTTTGGATTTCTTCCCAGAAATCACTTACTTTTCCTATTTTCAAATGGTTTGAAGTAATGAAGCTGGTGCTTTCGTGTGGCTCCAGGTCTCATGTGCTTGGGGTGTTCACATTCCGGGCTGTGTTCCTAATGCCTGGATGGAGCCTCAGCCTTGCTGGAAACTTTCTGCTGCCTCAAAGTGATTGCATTAGCTTTCCAGGACCTAAGGTCACTTTCTTTTCTATTTCTCCCCATGAGTCCCCTTGGCTGCCACTCTTTAGCCAAATGCAGATTTAGTTCATCAATGGGGGGAACAAAGGTTAATTTACTCCAGCGTGTGCTGTTCTTGGGCAGACAAACTTTACAGAGTGAAATGATTAAAGTAAGTGTGTTTGTTAAGCCTTCACTTCACCTTGACCTGAGTTTGTAAAAGCATGAAGCTTTTTAAAGATCCCTCTTATTTTACTTCTAACTTTGCTTTGCTTTTTATTTTCACCACTCTATAATCCTCTCCTTATATCCAAACAAGAATTCTACAGCTTTTTCTCTTAAATGTTAATCACTACAGAAACAGACCTTTATTATGTTTGAAGCACAGTAATACTGAGGCAGTTGAAAGCTAGAATTCTTATTGACAACTTCTGTGCATATAGACACTATCCCATTGTTAGGACCCCGGACCCCCCGGCTCAAAAGAAGACTCTGACCAAATCTCCTATGCAACACGCAAAGGGTTTTATTAAAAATAACCAGGCATGCCCAGGGCTTAAGTGCGTATCCATAGCCAGACAGAGGCAAAAGAGCCCAGAGCTAAGTTCCAGCAGGTCCTTTAAGGAAATACATACATGCATCATAATTCGGGGAATCTTTACAGGCTTTTCCAGTAACCAGGGCATTTGCACATTCTTTTCATATCTATAGAACCCATTCGCCAGGCCATTCTCAGTATTTACTGTGCTTAACCACAGATGCAAGATTACAGGGAAACAAAGGCAGGATTATAGGAACAGGGTGAGGTTTTTTTATTTCCTTTTACTAATAATTTTACTCTAACACCATGACCATAATCCCTTCCTATTACTCTTCCTTTCTCCCCTCCTGAGACACCCTCCATTGAAAGGACCTTCTTTCCAACTCTTTTCTATTTTGATGTCACCATTTTCTCCCCGCTGTTAGGTGGGTCTTGTGCAGGGATCATCAGCCACTGTGAGGTCACGAGTGCCATGGCCACTGTGTTTCTGGAAGACAGTATTGCACAGCACTTGTTCCCTTCCTTTGGCTTTGGCATTCTTTCCACCACCTCTTCTCCAGTGGTCCCTGAACCTTGGAGGGTAAGATAGAGATGTCTCAGTGCTGAACACTCCACGGTCATTTCTCAGCACTGGGGAGTTTGCATTCTCCTCAGTGATCTCTGCCATCTGAAAAGAGAAGCTTTAACCAAAAGCGAGAGTACCATTAATATATGGGTATAAAGCTAAGTATTAAAAGACAGATTGTAGACATAATCTATCCATTTAGTCAGACAATAGTAGGAGTTTTCCCCTTAGAGCTTGTGACCACTTCAGCCATCGGTTTATGATTAGATTTTCAGTACCAGGCAGAACTGAAGGAGTACAATCCTGTGATGGTAAGTTTAAAAGATCTGGTTCAAGGGACTGGGAGACGGCATAGTGGTTAAAGGCGTTTGCTTGCAAAGCCTTCTGACCTGGTTAGATCCCCAGCACCCATGTAAAAGCAAGATGCAAAAGCTTCTGGCAGCAAGAAACCCTGGTGTGCATGCGTGTGTGTGTGTGTGTGTGTGTGTGTGTGTGTGTGTGTGTGTTTTGTGCACAAACACAAAAGTAAATAAATAAATAAAAATATTTTTAAAATAAGTGTGTAGTTTTGTAATGGTATCTTTTTTTATGTGAGATTAACATTTCAGTCAGTAGATTTTCTGTTAACTCAATAGTGTGGGTGAGCATCATCCAATCAGCTGAACTATGTAGAATATTAAAAAAAAAAGCTTCAGGGGAATTCTTTCACCAGAGAACCTTCAGCCTTGAATTACAATGTTTGAGCTCTCCAGTCTGCCAGCCTATCCCACACCTCCCAGTCACATGAGTTCATTCTCTCATTCAATCACTCTCTCTCTCCTCTCTCTCTTTTCCTCTCTCTCCTTTCTCTCCCCTGCCTTTCTCCTCTCCTTTTCTTCTTTTTTCTCTTTCTCTCTCTAATACCAAAAACCACAAAAGAAAAATGTAAAAATTAAACTTTACCAGGACTCTAATACTTTTTGCTCAAGCAACAGATACATGGAAAAAATAAAACATGTATTATAGACTAACAGGACTTGTTTAATGTATGTGTTATGTCCAGCCACATATCGAGATACATTACAGATTTATGAAAATGGTTTTGTTCTGGGAATATAGGAAGAACTTTACAATTCAGTAAGAGGAAGATCATAACAAGCCAGCAAGATTTGAGCAGACACTTCACAAAGTAGGAATGTGAATGACCAATGAGCACATAAAATGTCTACATTTGTAGACATAACTGAGCATTTGAAAAGTGAGAGAATAGGGAAGGGGAATGGTGGATGCTTTACGGAATCAGAATTGGAAACTTATCAAAAGCAGGGAAGAGTGGAGGAGTTAACTGGTATTTGCACAGAAAAAACAAACGTATCTTTGGTAGGAGGAAGCCTTGTAAGCTTGAGCAAGGTTCCCACTAAGTTTAAGTCCCTATTAAATTTTCAAATACCTATAAGTACATTTATTTTACATCTTGATTTAAATTGAGAAAACTGTACACCTTTTGTGAATTTACCTGGATTTTGCTTGGAATTGTAGAATCTAGATTTGGATAGATTAAGGACTGGATATTTATAGAATAGAAAAATTTACAGGTCTTAATGATAGTATGTTTCATAGAAAAGTCTCATTTTGTTTCTGTAGTTTTTTTCTCTCTTAAAATAGCACTTGGAAGCAGGTGTATGGTGCATGCTTTTAATACCAATACTAGGGAGGCTGAGGTCAGAGATTGCCATGAGTTTGAGGCCAGCCTGGGCTAGTGAAGCAGACTCTGCTTCAAACCCTTCCCCCAAAACAGGTGTATAATAACAGTTTAAAATCATACAAGCCATTTATAGCATATAGACCATCAGATACAGTCTGTGGAACACACTTATTTTAAGGCAAGAGGACAACTCAGCTATTGTTTATTAAAACAATCTATTTAATTATCAAATTTTCAAAATAGGCTGGCCACCATGATCTTGTTGGTGAGTAATAACACATTTGTCAGAAGGCTAGATAATTCTATACTTTATCACCAGGTAGACATCTAGCAGGGCACAGAAAATGGATGGTTGCACAGTCAATAAAAGCTACAGGGTAAGCTGAACTTTTGGAAGGATTTAATAATTTGAAAAGGAAATTCTAAGACCAGAATCACATTCTAGTTTGGGTATGCTTAAAAATCTAACAGTCACTCCGGAGCCTTAATAGTGATACCTTTAAATAATCTAATATCCTGTATGAAATCAATTTTAGTCATTGGGTAAATTTGCAGTCAAAATTTATAGATATTTTTCTTATTAAATCCTATTTATGTTTGAGCCACAGGAAGTACATTTATATCACTGTGTTGTAATATCTGTAATACTAGAATGACCTTTTGAATATAAGATTTTATAACATATAAGTAGTATGGGCAGTGTGTTTTACTACAGTATAAAACTTTGTAATGATTTTTAAGTCTTTTTTGGTAAAAAGGGAAATCAAGCAAAATATCTGTATTTTTTGCTATAAAAGTAGATATAATTTTTAATATATTTTAAAACAATTCTATGGGTGATGAGTTTATTGCCTTGGTTTTTGTAATGGTTTAACAGTTTATACAAATGTCCAAAATTATTGAATTATATTCATTATATATGTGGCTTTAGCATGTCATTTATACCTCAGTAAAATTCTTTTTAAAGGAAAAGAACTTTCCAAAATTAATTGCAAAGTTGGAAATAGATCTTTATATGGCCGAGTTTTATTTAGCATAAAATATGCTTAGTTATGAGATTCAACTTTAACTCAAAATTTCCATTTAATAATCAATGATGCAATAAAATTAGTAATTGAATAAGCATTTAAAATATGTATGTATATAAACACACATGTACTTGACATTATATGTCCCAAGTATTGTGTTTTACATATATCCCAGAGTGTTAAAACACATATTGAGACGTTTTCAACCAATAGAAATAAGAAAATAGAATTTTAAAAAAGCCCTCAGTTCTTTACAATAAGTAAATTATAGAATAAAACTTGATCTTTTTATATATTAAATTGGAAAAATAAATATGTTTGGGTAACAGCCTTTTTTTACCCTGGAAAATTTTACTCATAAATAATGAAAAGTATGTTTGGAAAGCTACATGAGAAACTACACACTCTCAATAAAATGAGTTATTACATATCCTGACGTGAAAACCCACTGTCATTTTCTAGCAATCTCTTGTTGATTATTTCTGTTAGATTGAAAATATGAAAATAAAATCAATGTTGGAAGAATGATGAGCTGCATTATTTTCTCTGCTACTTTCCTGGTGTAATTTACTTGGGCATGTATATACACTAGGATACTTTATCTAGTTAGTAAATAATAGTAATTTTCCATTAATTTTCCCCCCAGTTTCTACAAGAACTCATTCTGTGCTAACAGCAGTAGTTAATAACATCATTTGAATGAATTTACTTTGGGGGATGTGTAATCCATATAGGACTTCTATATCCATTCTTTCAAAGCCTTCCACATTAAATCAAGTTACATTCATAAAGGCAGAAACAGGCACCAAGTGTATCTTTGCAGGATATATCCATTGTATTAAGGATAAATATCTTGGGAACAAAATGATGTCTTTTCAAGGGGTTTTGTACTTCTTTCTGACTCACAGGATAATTCTCTGTAGAAATTGAGCTATACAGCTATGGATTTCTTTGAGGAAATTTAATTCTAAAAAGAACAAAATTGGGGAAATGAGTAATACTGGGAAAGAAAATATGAGAGGTTTCTGAGATCGAATCTTACTGGGAAAATACAAGAAGGGGAAATACGTTCTTCGGAGGATGTCTTGAAGAAACTCATGTTTATAATTCTTCCTTTTGAAGCATACATTTTAGTCTCCTAGGGGAAATGGCCCTTCAAAATGCATTCATGAATCCATCCTATGCTATAGACACTTGATAGAGTAGCAAGTGCTTCATTCTTTTCTTCTTTTCATTCTTCCTTCTTTTCTCCTTTCTCCCCCGCTCCTTCTCCCTCTCCTCTTCCCTCTCATACTTCTGCTTCTCATTCTCCTCTTCTTCCTCCAATACCTCCTCCTCCTCCTTTTCTTGTTTGAGAAGGCTCTAACTCTCTATGCTTGTTTGGAACTTACTAGGTTGCCCAGGCTAGCTTCAAACTCATCGCAGTCCCTCTGCCTCAACTTCCCAAGTGCTCAGATTGCAGACCTGAGCCACCACACCCAGTTAAGGTACCACTTTCATAACAGAAATCAGTTTAAGCTTCTTTCAGTCATTTGGTTAGTTAGTCCTAGGAAAATTCATATAAAGACATTCTGGTAATAATTCTGATATCCCTTATGTATAGGAGTGATAGTCTCTGGTGGCAGAAAACCAAATTTCCAGGTCAAGTTTGAGAGAAAACCAGGTAGACGGTACGTTCTATAGAGTGACTGTCACTGACTGGCCTTCAGTGAGGTTGTTGCTAAACACATATTAGATTATGAAGGCAGAGTTGATCATTATAGTTTTAATAATATTGGATATGTCTACAAGTCTACCAAAAAAAAAAAGAAAATGAAAATTAGAACTTTGAGCCAAATGCTTCCACACATAATTTAGAACTAAACTAAACTAAGCCTATTTCAGCAGACACAGTAGTAATTCAGGGTCCAAAGCCAGCATATAAATTCCTGCATCACAATTTTCCACATGCAGGAAGGAATCCTATGGACAAATAGCAGTGAGAGCCAACCGCAGGAAACCATTGACCCTGGCCTTTAAGATCATGAAGCTAGTTAGAGAGAGAGTGTGGTATGGAGACATATTTCATTTCTTAATTTGCAAGTTAAAACATTGCTGTGGTATTTCACATCTATCCTTATAGATATTAGGGCTTCATAAACCTTTTTCAAATAATGCTCCAAATGAAAGAATAAAGGTATCAAACAGATTATAAGATGGCTTTAATAAAAGCTGGTGCATGCTTTCAAGTGCCAGGGTAGTGGGAGGTGCTTGGGTATGCATGTGTGTGCTGTAAATACTGCAGGGAACAATGCAGTCATTGACAATTATGGCAAATTCCTTTAAAGGCCAATGTGGGGTTAACATGGACTGAGTGGGTTTTTTTTTACCCACATACTTCTGACATTAAATGTGTGGGGATTTTTTGTTTTGTTTGGTGTATGTGCACTCTGCTTTTATTCTCATATTAATCATTTTTCTAACTCTTGCTGATCCTAACTACTTGGGATTAGCATGAAAACAGCAGGGCTTTCAAGGGTCCAGTTCTCCAGGACTGTCTCTATATCAGATCAAGTTTAAGTCCTGTCTCTCACATGTCTGGTTGACGGGTAACACCTCAAGGTTTCCCATGAACCCTCCTTGAGTTCAATAATTTGCTAAAACAGTTCACAGAACTCAGAAAGGATATGTGATGGTTAATATTGTCAATTTTACGGGATTCAGAATCACCATGGAAACAAATCTCTATGCATGACTGTGAGGGATGTTCTAGGTTAGGATACTTGAGGTGGGAACTAAATGTGGGTAGTGCCATTTCAAGGGCTGGAGTTTCAGATGAATTAAAAGGAGAAAAAGGAGCCAAGCACCAACGTTCATCTTTCTTACTCCCTATGATGGGTGGAATGTGATCAACGCGTCTCACGCTCCTGCCAACACGACTACTCCCCTGCCATAGATTCTTCCTCAAACTGTGAGCCAAAACAAACATCCTTCCTTCAGATGCTCTTGCCAGGTATTTTGTCACAGCAAGGAAGAAAGTAATTAATCTAGAAATTTGGTACCAAGAAGTAAGTCTGCTGATGTGCTAAAATTGACCACCATGGCAGGCTTCTTGTCAGTCTGATTTAGTGTTGAGTTCTCTCAACTTCTGCTTTGATGGGTTTTCATTGGTCACCATGTCTCCTCATCACCCTGGAGCTAGTTGTCAAAATAGCAGTAAGAGCAGTATTCATGTTGTGTCCTCCTGGGCCCAGGCAGATGTGGTAGGGGTGACATGTCTTGTGGTGGTCAGTCAACTATCTTCTTGTCTTATCAGTGGATCTTGGTTCTCCTCCATTTTATCTGCCATCTGTAAGATAAAGACAGATTCTCTAACCAAGACTGAGAGCAGCTTGAATTGAAGGTGGTATGCAAAGTTATTTGAGGGAATTTTGTTTTGGTGTGCAAGCCCAATCTTCTTGTTCAGAGAGCAGTGGGGGCTTCTCTCTGAAGTCTGAGGTTTTCCTGACTATAGGATTCTGACTTGGTTTCCAGTACTAGATATGAGTTCTTTCCCACTGAGTGGCCCTCATGTCCAATCAGAGAACAGTTGGTTACCTCGGAGGTTGTGTGCCACTATTGCAAGAGTGCGTACTTCTTGTCCAGCTGGTCTGCAGGGTCTTCTTATTCATGCTGTTGGTGACCATTGTCCTTCCTTCAAGCTTTCCAGCTCCATGAGGGCTAGCCAAGAGGGAGCTAGTTTGCAATTTGTAAACCTTCTTTAATATTGAAGCTTCATCTTCATGACATCTGGTCATTATGCATTAATTAATTAATCTCCTATAGCTACCTATCATAGCCTAATCTCATAAAGACAGATTACTAAAATTATGTAAGGAAAATTTGGGGGTCCATATTCTACTTTGTTAATTGAATTAGCTCAAGAAGATGGTGGAAATGCTTATTGCATAGGTTTATTTTGGGGCTTAATTAAAACAAGTGTTTAGCATATAGTAGTTTCTCAATAAATATTAATAGGCAACCCACCTAACTTATCCTTATGTATTATTCCCATACATAAGAAATCTGGTGAAATTTGACAAGCTATTGATTTAACTTTATAATACTGGATAGTCTCTGCATGAAAGCTTTACTTTACAGGATCTGGAGGAGGCTTGTGATGCCCACACTTGGCAACAGTGGATTGTACAAATCAAAGGCACCATTCTTATAGCTGATGGTGTGAATAACAAACACCTCCAAGACCTGCTCAGGGGCCAGCTATGTGAATAATTGATCAGACTTGGTTGAAATGACTTCCTTGGCTATTGTTCATTACAATTTAGAGAAATAAAGTTTTTTTGTATTTGAATTGTTTTTTTAATATTTAGAATATAAATCCTGATTCTAGGGGAGGATGATTTCACTATACAGATGATGATAAATATTATAAATCCATAGAAAATTCACACTTGATAGAATAGGCTTTCTAGTTAACTCAAACTCACTGGTAAAAAGGGGAAAAATGAGAACTTTTTGTTTGCTTGTTTTTGGAGGTGGGGTTTCTCTCTCTCTAGCCTGGGCTGATCTGGAATTCACTATGTCATCTCAGGCTGGCCTCGTTCTCACAGAGATCCTCATACCTCAGCCTCCTGAGTGCTGGAATTAAAGGTGTGTGCCATCACGCCTCATGAGAACATTTTTTTTTTGATAATTTTTAGGCACGATATTTTAAAAATTAGTGACAATTTTCACACATGTATATTATGTATTTTGATCATAATCCCCTTCCTGTAGCTTCTTCCTCCCTCCCATCGAACATTCCTTTCTTTCTAACTACTCTCTTCTTTTTAGACATACTTTTTGAACATAGCACATTGCCACGTTGAATGATTGATTTAAATTATTTTGTTGAAGAAACAAAATATGTGCTTCTTCTCTCACCTTCCCATTCTTACTTAATTCAATCTGAGGTGTCCCACAGGACAGGTACAGTTACAGTTCAGTCAAGCTACCCGAGGGGGATGGATGTGCTTTGGACTTACAGACATTAGTGCAATAGGCAATCACTAATTGAGATTAAGTTCTCACCAGAGTAACTGATTCAGATTTATATAGCTGCGGCCCCTGACACCATACAGTGATGAATATTTTATAGATTTTTTGATGCAATCCAAAGAAAACAAATTACAACAATTCCCTCTGGCGTTGGTGACTGCTAAGAGGTAAGGTCTTTGGGGATCAATCCATTGCTGTGTTACCAAAATTAAAATTGGGCTGGATGTTACAGGCTCCCAGATCAAATCCACTAATTACATTTAGCAAAACAAATCTCTCTTTTTTTTAAGCATGAGTACTGTTTCATGGGTAAAGATTTGAAAGACATTATTTAATGATTCATTAAGGATGAAGATAAAATGATCAAATGCCAATTACTATGACTTTTTTATACTTCTTTAGGGATCTGGGGTCTTTGGAGACATTCCAGCTCTTATTTTTTTCATTCAGCAAAAATGAACTTGCCCCTCCTAAAGCTGGCTTTTGTACCTGGCTCATCGTTTTACATTCCCATAACCCTGGCTCTCTCCTTGAGATTCAATTCAGCTAGAGCAGAAATGGAATAATTTGAAAGCAGTCTTGTTAGCTTCCTGTGTTATTGAATTAATAAAAGGTCTTATCCCTGCGTGCAGCCCTTCCCCCATTTTTATTAGGATTTCTTTGTCTGGCTGGGATTTGTATGTGTTCTGGCCTTAGCCAGGCTCTCTTCATTTTCTAAATAGAAACTTAATGCACATCAAATTAATGACAAATCTAATTATAGTGATTTGCATAAATTACAAGGCATTTTTTATTAATTTCTGAGGGCTTATCTCTTCAAGAGAGAACATATAAATTTGTATGCTAATTAAGCCAAGATTACCTTTGTTAATGAATATAAGCATACATTAAGCTTTCTAATGAGGAGGAGGGAACAAGGTGATGGGTGAGGGCTTTCTGCTCTAGGTCCTGCCAGAAATAAGGCATCGAGAGACTCACTACAGTCTCTTAGAATGGCTCATGTCTATTGAGAATACTTTCTGTGTGTGTGTGTGTGTGTGTGTGTGTGTGTGTGTGTGTGTGTGTGTGTGTGTGAATGTGGGTGCACATGCGTGTAGAGGTCAGAGAGACAACCTTTCTTATGGACCTTCACCTTCTACCTTGTTGGGGCCAGAGTCCTTCATTGGTTACAACTCCACTCACCTCCATTCACCAGGCTGGCTTTCCTGTCAGCTTTGCACTTGAGATCTGCCTAGCCAGATAATACTTTTGTTAGTCCAGACCTTTTCTTTTCGTGGAAGAAATAAAGGAACAAGAATTGTGGACTCATTTTCTTTGTAAAAAGATGAGGTTGGAAGGAAAATCACGTCTCTTGTGTGTGGTATAAAGAAATTAGGATATATAACTTGGACCATGGATAACTCACTCTGCATTCTTAATCAGCTCAGATTACAATATCATGTCATTCAGTTGGCCTTAGTTTTGGGCATCCTTCCTTTCTTGGTTCTTCCGCTCTTGTAATGGTTTCTCAATATTACTGGCTGTCTGCATCTTATTGATGCAAACGAGATGTGATGGTTAAGTTTGTCAACTTGATCTAATCCATAATAATCTTGGGCGGGTCTCTGAGTTTGCCTGCAGGAAGGAGTGACAAATTCCTTTTTGGGATTTTGGAGAAGACTTGTCATGGTTAAGTTTGTCAATTTGAGCTAATCCATAGTAATCCTGGGTGGGCCTTCCAGAAGGAGACTAACATAAGGAAGCTTAGGGGGAAGGAGATGCTCTTCCTTCCTCCCCCAGCTGCCGGTGCTTGTTCATGACTTGCACTCACATCCTGCTCTCCTATCCTTCCTGGACATTGGAATTCAGTTTCCTTGGCCTCACATATTGGACTGAAGAGCAGCCGCTCCCCGGGAATTCATCAGGCCTTCTGAGCTGGATTGGGACTGCCGAGGCATCCAGCCACGTGGGTTGAACAGCTACTGGTTCCTTACCTGTGGGCCTACAGACTGCTACTATTGGACTGTTGTAAGCTATCTCAATAAATTCCCTTTTATTATAATCCATTCTATCAACTCTGTTTCCTCTAGAGAACCCTGACTAATACAGGAGAGATGGAGAGAACTTAGCAGTGTTCAACAGGGAAGGCAGCACCAGCTCTCTAAAGGATCTCCAGAAAGGTAAAATTGGTCTCTTGATTTTTGTCTCCTCTGGTTTTCTTTTTCATCTGCTCATTACATGCATTCTGTCCTTTTTTTCTTTTTCTAAGGTGTCTCCATTCGTCTTCTCTCCGTTCTTGCTGTAAAGTGAGACCCTGTCTTAAAAGCCACACAAAAATCTACTTGGAAATTGACTTGGCATTGAATCCCAGGCACTATGAGAAAGTCTGAGAGAGATGGCAGGTACCCTTCTCTACTGATGTTCATTGCCATTTTTCCTCTCTGCTTTCCCCTACCCTGGTTTCTCTTTCTTGTGTCCTGTCACCTCCATCTGTCCCACAGCCTGAGGTTCCATCCTTTACCTCCCTGTGCTGCTGGCATTCAAGTGAAAAAATGGCTGATTGGAAAACTCCCCTTCCCAAGATTTTCTTAGCTTTGAAATGATGGATCTGAAATCCAAGCATTCCTACATTGAGAAGCTGCTGTGTTCTCAGTGAGTTAGGGTTCATTTTACTCAGGGACTAAATCCAAGAGGGAAAAAGGAAGCCTGAAGACAAAAGCCACGTAGTGTTACTATCTGGTTATTGTTTCTGTCACTGGGACTGCTCCTCCAAGGCCCTACTTGGCACCCAGAGGTCTTTTGTTAAATGGCTTGTTTTCAATGAAGGAGGTAAGTACTTCTGTTTGTCAAATTACATTCCCCTGAAAGTTCTAAGGTGTAAATTCTGGTATAAGGTCTCTAGTCTGGTGCAGATGAAGTCACCCACCCCCCTTCTTGGTTCCCAGTATTTGCCTCATTAGACATTTTTGTCTAGTTATTCAATAGTTTATAAATCATTGCCTACACTTACATCAGCGTTTTATAAATTAACCCCTAGGATACCAACAAAGGTTTAAATAATTGTTGACAAATTAGACATTGATACAAAATATGTCTTTGATAATTTTTGAAAATCTGGCTTAGACAGTTTTAGGAGAAAGTGTTTCAGATGTAGCATAAAAGCAACTCATGACCTGTCCATCTGCTTTTCCCGGGATTGAGTTCATGGTGTGTTTTCAACATCAAGGGCAGCAACCAAGGATCTGATTTCATCTCTCTCAGAGAGCAGAAGGCCCCTTCCTTTGTGACCTGGTTTTGCTTTTAGTCCCTTGTGTGTGATAATTTTCTTTCTCTCCAGACCACAATTGCCTTGACACTATGGAAAGTAGCTTCCAGAAAAATGTGTGAGGATTTATTAGCCCCAGCTGAAAGTCCTGCTGATCTGAGGAATGGTCCAAGACCGTTCATATGGCAGCCTATTCTAATCTTACTTTTTTCTCTTTTCTGTAGACACCACTTTCTCCCTCTTTTGACCTACTGGAAACCTATCGTATCAAAGAACAGAAGAAAACAGTAACAAATCTCCACTCATGGTTGAGCATTATTTAAGGTGGGGATAGAAGTGATTTGGACAGTCATGATGACAGTAATAGCTGAGTGTTGAAGCTTATGCATTCTGGGCAGACAGGCAGTCCCTGAAGCTGAGTACTTTAAGTGTATTTTTATCTCAAGGGATTCTCTAGTAACTTGTCTCATAGATGAGAAAACAGGGACTCAGAGATTTGAAATATATTCCCAAATGCCCCCTATCTGGCAATGTGGCTTCTTATCATGTAACACGAACACTGTTTGCATACAGAGCAATAATCTCTCTTTCAGTTTCTGGCTACATATGTTATGGGCTTTCACAGAGATTCCAGTCTAAGGGGACTTTTTCTCTCTCAACCCTGTTTGGATCCATCTTTCTTCCACATTTTCTCTAGGCCATCTAGTACCACAGAAAGAAACAAAATTTTGGAAGATGACAAAATCTATTCAGCAAAGGCCGAGGCAGATATCTTAGTGCATTTGAGCTTTGCTTTCCACTTTTTAAAAAGGCAGTAGCTGATGTGGGGTTGGGGCAGAGAAGCTGGGGAGATGGTTCAGTGGTTAAAGGCACTTACCTGCAAAGCCTCACGGCCTGGCTTCAATTCTCCAGCACCCACATGTTGCAGTTACCTTTTCGTTACTGGTAAAAACATCTGACCAGAAGCAGTTTATGGGAGGAAAGTGTTTATTTCAGGCTTACAGATTCCAAGGGGTTTTCTTTTTTAAAACTTTTTATTGACATTTTAAATGTCAATGTACTTTTAAAATATTTATTTATTTAGACACAGAGAGAAGGAGAGAGGGAATCAGAATATCAGGACCTGTTGCTGCTGTAAAGAACTTCAGATGCATGTGCCACTTTATACATCTGACTTTACATGGGAACTGAGGACTTGAACATTGGCCATGAGGCTTTACATGCAAGCTCCTATACCTGCTGAGCTGTCTCTCTAGCCCTTTGTTGACATTTTCATACACATATTTAATATATTCTTTTTCCTTATGTGTATGTAATGTGGTTTGTATCGGTGGTGTGTGTGTGTGTGTGTGTGTGTGTGTGTGTGTGTGTGTGTGCGCGCCCTATGTACTTGTATGTATCCTTGCCATATCCCATAGGCTCCCCTGCCTATGGGGGGACCTCACCTGTGGTGGCCAGAGAGGGACATTGGGTGTCCCGGTCCATCTCTCTATTCTTCATTCTCATTTGAGACAGAGTTTCTTACTTATATGAGAGCTGGATATTTACTGTAAGTCTCGTTGATTCCCTGGTCTCTGCTCCCTTTTTCAGGCCTAGAGTTACAGGTGTGTTTTGCCATGCCCAGCTGTTTATGTGGGATGTACATATTTGACATTGGGCAGTTTCAGACCTCTTAGGCCCTTGTGCTTGCTTAGGAAGTGCACTTAACCATTGAGCCATCTCTCCAGGCCACTCATGCATTTTGATCATAAGCCCCTCCAATTACCTTTTCTTTCCCCCCTTTTCTGTTCCCCTTTCACGGAACCCCTATTTTTAATTTCCAACTCTGTCTTGTATGTCACCTCCTCCACCATCCATGACAGACTTCTGGTGAGCCTGATACTGTCTTGTGTAGGTGATAGTATTACCATGACACCATGAATGTTACAATCATAATACTGTTTTCTAAGTCCACTTCTGAAATAAAAAGCTATAGAGACTTACATTTCTAAATAATTAGCCATATTCAGAATGTCACAGAATCTGAGCTGAAGTGTTAAAGATTACGCTTGAACTAGGCTAGGTTAGGCTTTTCTGAAGTGTGACACATTGTACATTCACGGGTGCTATGTAATGTAATGCCAAGCTGTGCATTTTGACTCTTCATATGGTATTCATAGTTTCAACTGTCAAATGTGTTGTTTCTACAATTGCTACCCTCCCTTCCCCCAACATTTACTCTAATATTCTTTTAAAAAATCCTAAGATTTATGATTACTCTCTGCTTTGAATTTTTGTCTTCATCTGGATACATCGAAAAATAAATCTTTTCTTTTGAAAGAGGCTTAGTTTGAACCAATAAAATACACATCATCTAAATGTTGCATTTCTTTATGCTTGCTACATAAGACATGAATCTAGCCAAAGCTTTATTTTTAAAGAGCCAGTCTTGGGGAGCAATTAGTATAAATTCTCCGTCTGTGTTGTCTGTTCTGAATCCTGAACAGGTGGCTTAGCAATGGATACATAAAGGCCAGGAATTGGCACAGTCCTCTAACTGCTTGCAGATGTCCTGGGGAGGAATATCCATGCTCCTTTTGTTTCAGAGTGCAGCCTTTAGAACTCATGTTTAATGGCTTCTATTCTTGATGAGAATGTCTATAAATAAATCCATTTGGCTTTTGATTTATGACCAGGAGAAATTAAGTAGAGGGAGGGAAGTCTGTCAGTATTAGGTAGTGAATGAGAATTGATAGACACAGAATGATTTTTTTTTTGCTTCTCCTTGGTGACAATAAGGGTTTATGATTAAGTAGTGAGCACACAGGAAATACCATCAGACTTCTGGAATTCGTGGTTTCATCATGGAACTACTCTCGGATCTGCTTTTAAATCTCTCATTTTTTGCTGTCAGCATCATTGCACTTAGCAGCATTAAAGGGTTTTATTTTATATTGTCTGGGATATCTCTTGTGGTCTCCACGTCTCACTCTAGTGACTCTGGCTAACCCTAGTGTGTTAGATAATGTATACTAATAAGAAAAACTGCCCTCCCCACAAAAAAAGCAAGTCAAAGAGTTATAAATTCTTCTTGTGAGATTTGTTATAAGCATCCAAGATAAAAATACAACCCCTCAGTGAAATAATAAACCTAGACACTTCTCTTCAGCAGTTGCTCATATCAGAAGTATGAGAGAAAATTAATGTGACCCCTACTGGAAGGTTATAGTATGATCTATACAGTATATTTTTTGTTAAAAAATCAAACTTATTTCTGATCAAGATTGTAGAGCTAATTACTAGTTCACAGTGACTAAAGGGAGATGAGCAAGAAGGAAGGAAAAGGCACCACAGAAACTGAATTAGCAAAGTTGAAAGTATGAGAAACCAGAGGCTGTCAATGTAGCTCCGTTGGTAAAGTGCTTGCCCTAGCCAGTGAGAAGCCCTGGGTTTTGGTTCCTGGCACCGCATAAACTGGTCCTGATAGCATAAACTTGTAATTCTAGCCCTTGCAGAGTAGAGGCAGGGGATCGTCGTCAGTAATATAGCCTGGGCTACATGAGACTTGTCTGAGAATGTTGGTGCTAAGGCTGACTAAGTGGATGATAAAACACGTGATAAGCAAGCATGAATACTGGAGTTTGGATCCCCAAACCCCACATAGAACGTTGTTATAGTGGCAATGTCTCTAATCCCAGCATGCATAGGGCAAAAGGAAGGTGGAGACAGAATTGCCCAGAAGCTCATGAGCCAACTTGCCAGGCAAACACTGGTGAACAATGTGAACACAAGACCCTGTCTCAGATAAGGTGGAAGGCAAGGTTTGACACCAGAGTTGTCCTGTGACTTCCTCACATTTGCTGTAGCATGTGGGTGCCCATGCTCACATGCACAAACATCCACACACCCACGAACATCCACACACCCACACAATAAGGGACAGTTGAGTGGATTAAAAAAATAGTTTTGTGTATTTGAGAGGGGGAGAGAGAGGAAGAGGGAGTGAAAGAATGGACATGCCAGAGCCTCTTGCTAATGCAAATTAATTCCAAATGCGTGGGCCACTTTGTGCATCTGGCTTTATGTAGGTATTGAGGAATTGAACCCTGGCTGGCAGTCTTTGTAAAGCAATCACTTTTAGCCACTGAACCATCTCTCCAGCCCTACTTTGGTGTTTTTAAAAAATGGTATCCAACACAACCCAAAGCAGAAACCCAGAGACACTTAGGATCTCAACGACAAAGCAGACCTAAAACTCACCCACCATGACTCAGGGAACTGAGTGGAAGAGGGGCGGAAAGATTGAGAGCCATGGTGGAGGAGAATATCCAGAGACATTGCCCCCCTCAGTAACAAAATCCAAAGGGGGGGTGGGGAGGGAAACTGGCTACCTCTTATACAATTCATAAGCACCCCCACTCCATGGACTGATACAGTATGCCCAACAAGGTGAATACGCAATGGATTGGGAACAGGGAGGAGAGAAATGGGGTGTACCGTCATAAGATTTGTTCATATAATGTATCTAATTTTGGATAATAAAGATATCAATAAAATGAGTTGCAAGGAAAAAAACAGGTAGAATATAGATGATGGCACTTACATAGAAAAGCAAAACAAAACCTTGTGTATATTCTTATTTAGAATTTAATTTATATCAGCTAGGGTCATGTATTTTAAATTGATATAATTAAGGAAATCTGACTTTGGCTGATTAATTAATATCCAAACTTCATCAAGAGCTGGGAGGTGGCTTAGCAGCTAAAGGTGATTGCTTACAAAGCCTGCCAGCATGGGGTCCATTCTCTAGAACCCATGGAAAGCAAGATGCACCAAGTGTTACATGCATTTGAAATTAATTTGCAGTGTAAGAGACCCAGGTGTGCCCATTCTCTCTCTCACTGTAAATAAATAAAAGATATATATTTTTAAAATGATCAATAATATGTATGATGATAATATTGAGATTGCATTTTTAAAGTCTTTGCCATTTAGAGACATATATCTGTGAATGAAGCAGTAAGTCTGTAATATGCTTCAGAATAATTTGGCCACAGGAAGATGGTGATTAGATAAAAGAACTGGCCATGAATTGATAATTAATACATCTTGAGATGCATTTGGTGAAAGTGAGAAGTGTATTTAAATATCTCTAGCACAGAGGCTCATACAAACAGGAACCCTCTGGATGAGCCCAGCTTCTGAGCTTCAAGCTTCCATGTGAAGTGCTTTCCATTCAAGCTTCCTTGCTCCCCTCACTGTACAGGATTATCAGACCTTCATTTGACTTTAAAGCGCTCAGGGCTTACTGCTCTTGTTTCTGACATCATGTTTTAATTGCTTAGTCACCTCTGGAGAGGAATAATATTTTTGAATGAGTCTTTGTTTCACATTTCTCCTTAGCCCTCAGGCCT
Organism: Zapus hudsonius; assembly: GCA_004024765.1. Taxonomy (NCBI): domain Eukaryota; kingdom Metazoa; phylum Chordata; class Mammalia; order Rodentia; family Dipodidae; genus Zapus; species Zapus hudsonius. The sequence continues at coordinate 16,255 of PVHP010007043.1, read as the reverse complement.
TTTCCCATTTAGCCAGCTAAGCATTTTGTGTTCACTGCCCCAGGGAAGGGGTGACCCAGGAGACATACAGTAACTGAAGAAGGAGTTGATTTTTGACATTCGTTCCAATGCCCAGAGTCCTGAGGAACCCATGTGGAGATGATAGATTTGGTCCACGGTGTGAGGAGTCTGTGCTTTATAGCCAGGATTCCTGGGTTCCAGTGAGGGGGACATGGAGGGACCATCACTCAGTGAGAGACTGAGAGAGGTGGGTGCAGACTGATACCCCGTCTGGAGGGCTCCCACAGACAGGCCCAGAGCCAGGTTTCGGGGAAAGAGAGTGGCTCACTCAGAGATGGCCAACCTTTTGACATTGCAACATGACATTGTCATCTACAAATGGATTGCACTCATTCATTCATAGCTAATCCTGGGAACGTGCAGGCTGCTGGTCACGAAGTTGGACATTCTTGGGTTCTTTTTGGAACCAGCTCCAGGGAACCTACGTGAGATTTCTTCAATACTTAGTCTCCCAATCCAGGTGATACAATCCTACCTCTACAGTCCAGGATCCTTAGCAGTGCTCTGTAGGAGCCTGAGCAGTCCCACTCAGGATTTTAGCCTCACTAGAAATGTATAACTTTTTGAGGGTAAGAATCCATCTTTATTGAAGGCTATCTGTCACAAAGTAAGCACTCAGTAAAGGTATCTTAAATTTAATTGAATTATAGTAACATTTTGCTACTGGTCCTTTAATGAAGTCGATAACTTGATTTCTAGGATCAATCGTACTTATCTTAAACACTAAACCCACAATCAGTCATAACTCTACATATACTCAATTGTAGATTGTCATCTATTACCTCGTTTTCTCAGTAAATCTTTGAAACAGCTTTTGTCATGTGGTCATACGATGACCTAATTCTCCTAAGAAGTTGAAATAGCTAATGGAGGTCATAAATTTACCATTTTCCTCTTTTCCTAGAATTATGGAAATTAAGTTATTTAAATGTTCAACCATATTTCTAATCAGTAAATTTTTCAGTAAATAAGTAACCATATTACTTTTATAACATATTTATCAACCTAATATAAAAATGTACTAGTATTAAACTTTGTAGGAACATCTGAATTTTTAATATTTAGTTTTCATGTTTCGTTACGTTGTGCATGTGTGCATTTCATCTTCTATTAGACACTGGCACCAGGATTCCTTCCTACCTGCTCCCTGGTAGATTTCTTGTTTGCTTTTTGACATAGGGTTTCACTCTAGCCCAGGCTGACTGGACCTCACTCGATAGCCCCAGGCTGGCCTTGAACCCATAGCTATCCTCCTAGCTCAGCCTCCTGTGTGCTAGGACTAAAGCCGTGTGCCACCACACCTGGCTTCCTGGTTACATTTTAATATTTATTTATTTACTTATTGTGTGTGTGTGTGTGTGTGTGCGCGTGCAGTGTGCAGAGGATGACTTCAAGGTGTCGGATCTCTCCTGCCACCTTCTTTTGAATCAGGGTCTCTCTTGTTTTTTGGTGCTGCATGGGTAAAATACCAACTGGCTGGCAAGATTATGGAGTCCCCTAGCTCTTCCTCCCATTGCCAAAGGCATATTGAGATTACAGATGCATACACTACTTTGCACTCAGCTTTTCATGGGTGCTAGGAAGGATCAAACTTGGTTCAGCATCCTTGGAAACAAGCACCTTTAATTTCTGAGCCATCTCCCATTCCCCACTGTGCATTTAAGAAAATCAGCCCATGCTGTGTGCTGTCTTGATGGGTGATAGACCTGGGTCTTTGCTCTTCCATTCTGCACTGCACAGTGGAGCTGTTGGAGGCTGCTTCTGTTGCATACTTTTGTTTAGCCTTCAGGGACAACCAAAATGCTCATGACATTACCTACGTCATACAACTTTAAATCTGGATTAGATTTATGCAGAGTGGAAGGAAACAGGCCAATGGGAAAGTGGACAGTCGTCCCTGCCACATGACCTTCTGAGATCCTCGTGTCTGTTGTAAGATGTCGTTTTCCATCTTGAGGCGCCATCAAACTTTTCAAGTGGTTCTCTAATTTGTGCTTCAAGACAATTTCTGTTGTTTCCACAAAACTTAACTGATTCAAGCAGCTTAAGAAGCACCAAGTGATGGAGGCGACATGAGCTAAGAGTCAGGAGTCATGAATTGTAATTGTGCCTTTGTAATTAACTTGCTGTGACACTCGGTAGAGCTAGTCCTCTAGTTCTACTGGAATTAAAACTTCTCATGTATGAAGCCAGATAGCTTTTAGGCTTCAGTTAGGACAACTATAGTTGCTTGACTTGTACTGTTCTTCATGACACACCATTATCAGACTGTAGGGATTAAGTTAGAGTGGCTACCTTAGCATCACTGTGGTTAAGCTAAGAACTTTCAGACAGGTTCCACTGGATTGCTTAACACATAGGTGGTATTCTATATAGACCTGTTCATTCTTTTATTCTCTCCTTTCCTTTCTTTTCTCTCCTTTTGCCTCCTCTACCTTCCTCTCCTCTCTCCTCTCCTTTCGTCTCATTTTCTCTTTACTCTCCTTTGAGACAGGGTCTCACTGTGTAGCACAGATGGGATGAAACCCATGATCACCTTGTCCCAACTTCTCCCAAGTGCTGAGGTTACAGGCATGCACCACCATCAAGGCTGGACCAGACTCGTTAACTCTTGACTAGGTATTTATTCTGTAAATCCTTTCTTGGGTGGGGTGGTCAGATATTGGAATAGATTCCTACAACCAGGAAAGTAAAGAAGCATGTAACTGCCTGCTCTTGGAAAACATTACCTCAGCTCACTGGGGTATCTATGACAAAGCTAGCCTCAAAATGATAGATGGGATTGGCTTTAGGCTCTGAGTAAGAACCGCTGACATGTTACATTAAGTTAAAATAAAATCCAGTCAGCAGATACTTGCTGTGAGTAAGGCACCCTCCTTTTGAGACAGCTTGCTTCTATTATAAATTTAAGGAACATACACATAATCTCTGATCTTGGGAGAAATTTCTAACTTTTCTAGAAGGTTTCTTCTTATCTTATCAAACTTGAGTTATTCCAATGTGATATGAACTGGCACTTTCTGTGACCAGTGTATGGTAATGGCACCAAATGCTTCTGACTGGAATTAGACTTTATAATCATTACCTATAACTCCCAGTAAAAGCCACATACATCTAAAGGAAGTTTAGCAATTATTGAGGTATTAATGATTTTTTTTTTGTTTTTTCAAGGTATGGTCTCATTTTAGCCCAGGCTGACTGGAATTCACTATGTTGTCTCAGGGTGGCCCTCGAACTCACAGCGATCCTCCTACCTTTGCCTCCTGAGTGCTGGAATTAAAGTCATGTGCCCAGCGATGCATTAATGATTTCTACAATTAACTTGAGTACTTTAAAATACTTGTGAAATCCACCTTACAATCAACAGGAATGACTTGCATATGGTTTGCTTGACAACTGTACTTTGCATGCACACTGAGGCTCATAGGACTGGAGCCACTTCAAACAAGCTGAGGCTTTTCTGTTTATAGATTCCTGCAGTAGCTTTCTAGAACAAAAGTCATAAGCAGCAGAGTAGCTGAGAAGGACCCCCTTGTATGATTTGGTTCTCTTGGTGTCCTCATGGCTTCTCATGTTCATTCCATGCTAGCCATCATGGTCACCTTGATGTTCTGAACATGTCAAATTCTTCATTTTTTCAGAGACCTTTTCTTGCCTGAGTAGTGAGCTCTCCAGTACTGTGTCAGGGAGCTCTTCACAACTACTGGAGCTCATCCTAAAGGTACCCATTACCACCAGCACTGCACACTGTCCTTGCTGATAATAGAGGGGATAATGGTGGAGGTGGGGAGTGGGGTAGGAGGCATGTGAGTACCAGAGTTTGGGTTGCTTAATATTTCTTAATTTAAAAATTAGTAATCTTGTATATCTTAGTACTCATCTCGGTCTTCCTTACCCAAGTGAGTTGTTACTGATGGGTGCTATGCCTCTGGACCATCTCCCCCACCACGGCTCTCACAATCTTTCCACCCCCTCTTCCGCTCAGTTCCCTGAGTTGTGGTGGGTGAGTAATAAGGCTGCTTTAATGTTGCGAGCTTAGAGGTCCTTGTGCCGAAAATCCCTGGTTTCTGTCTCAATGGCCTATCCTGTGTTGATTGAATGACTGTGGTTATAGGTCCCTTGTTCATCATTCATTGTCTGCTGAGTTCCCTATGGATCCTCCCTGGTATGACTGTGGTGGCTCCTCTCTTGTCAGGATCCCTTGCCACAAGGACTAATACAGACAGCCCACGAAGGAGGATATACAACTGATCAGGGATGGGGAGGGGGGGAATTGGGGAAGTCGGGATAACAACGCATGGTTTGCCCACTAAATAATGTAACTCATTATGGACAATAAATATTAAATTTAAAAAAAAATTAGTAATCTTTGGGATATATTACTCTGTCGTTTACCCCTCCCTTTCCACTAAGATCTCTACCTCTTATGGTCCTCTTTCTGGTTTCATCACACACATACATAGGGAAACTAAACTCTATGTTGTGCACATTTGTTTTTCTTAGTCTGGCTAATTTCACTTCTGATTTCCAGTGCCATCTGTTTTCCTACGAATGTCATGAAAGTCATTTTTTTTATGACTGAATAAAATCTCATTGGGTATATGTGCCATAATTGCTTTATCCATTTATCTATTAATGGCCATCGATGCTGGTTCCATTTCCTACCTCTTTTGACTAGTGCAGCAGTAAGCATGGATGTGCAAACATCTCTGTGGCATGTGACTTAGAGTCTGTTGCAGTCAGCTTGGTGTTGCTGGGACAAACATCTCACCAGAACAGCTTATGGGAGGGAAGGGTTTATTTCAGGCTTACAAATTCCAGGGGAACACCATCAATGGTAGAAGAAGCTGGTTCATTTTCATGGATCCAAGTAGAGAGATATCACCAAACTGTTCTGAACCCACCTAGTAGTGGACTCAGATCCAACCCAGTGATGTGATACACCCCCTGTAGTAGGGATACACCTGCTAAGAGCTCAAGTTGCAAACTCAATTTTAATAACACACCTGAGTCTATCACATTCTGTCCTTTGCCCCCATAGATTCATGACCATTTCACAATGCAAATTATATTTAGACCAACTTCAAATGCCCCCATAGTCTTTATCAACTCTAAGATTCTTCAAAAGTCTCAGGTCTCATCTGAGATTCAAGGCTATTAACTGTGAGCCCTGTAAAGTTAAAACACAGTTACCTGTATTCTAAGACAGAATGGCACATAGTAAATATCTTCCACTGCAATAAGGCATAATGTGGAGAGGCCAGACCAATACAAACAAATAACCAGCATGTAAACACAAAACATCTGTAGTTCAAGTCCAACATCCATAACTAGTGTCAAAAGGCTCTAGATTTCCAAATATCCCCCTTCCAGCTGGGCTAGTCACAGCCCAGGAAAACATCCTATGCAAGCAGTGCTCCTTGGTAGCCAGTTCATAGTCCTGGTGTATACAAAACATCTTCAGGTTTGTACTATAAATCCAATCCATCTTCATAGCTCATACAATAACCTTACTGGGCCTCTACACAGGGATCCAACCCTGAAGAAGTTTTGATAAATGGTCCTTTATTTCCATTTGATGCTAAAATTTTAATTGACTTCCTGATTTTTTCAGGTGCCTACTGTTTATTCAAAAGTTGAGTCTCCAATTATTTGTGTAGTTTTAATGGTTCCTCTTGCTGCTAATTTCTTATTGAATTACACAATTATCTAATAAGATACAATTATATTTGTTAAGTATTTGTAGGTGCCCATAGTGTGATTAATTTTGTAAAATGTTCCATATACTGCTGCAAAGAATGTGTATTCTGTATCTATTTGTTGGAATATTCTGTAGATATCAGTTAAATCTATAGTGATCAATAGCGTAGTTCAGCTCTGAAATTTCTTAGTTGGCTTTTAGCTTGGAAGTTCATCTAAAAAAGACAGTGAGATATTGAAGTCAACCACTATTATATCAGGACCTGTCTGACATTTCATACTTTTTTTTTTTTTTTTTTTTGGTTTTTTGAGGTAGGGTCTCACTCTAGCCCAGGCTGACCTGGAATTCACTATCTCAGGGTGGCCTTGAACTCATGGTGATCCTCCTACCTCTGCCTCCCGAGTGCTGGGATTAAAGGCATGAGCCACCACGCCCGGCCATTTCATACTTTTTAACATGTGCTTTGTGAAACTAGGAACCCTTCATGCTCTGTGCCCATATATTTATGATTATTATATCTTCTTGATAAATCATCATGTTTATTAATATGTAGTGGATTTCTTTATATGTTCTGACCAATTTAGGTTTGAGATGTACTTTCTTGGATAGCAGAATAGCTACACTACTTATTTTTGGCTTCCATTTTTTTTGTTCATCCTTTTTTATATGTGTGTACGTGTGTGGTGTATACGTGTGCTCACACATATATGGGTGCATGTATGGTGGTGTGCATGCAAATGTGTGCATATGCTCACAGAGGCCAAAGGTTGACATTGGCACCTTTACCATTTTACTTATTGAGGCAGGGTCTCTCACTTGAACCCAGGGATCACAGTTTGTAGGTGGCTTTACCAGTAGTGTGTTTTTTGAAGAAAACACATAACATTTTTTAAATTATATCTTTATTATCCATAATTACATATACTGAATGAGCAAGTAATGTGTTGGTATCCCCAATTCCCCGATTTCCCTCTTCTCTGTCCCCAGTCAGCTGGGTATCTTCTCTGGGCAAACTGGATCAGTCCATGGAGTAGGAGGTTATGGATAGCTGTCGTAGTCAGCCACATGCCACTGGGATGAATCTCCAAACCAGGCACAATTTTGGGGAGGAAAGTATTTATTGAAATAACAGATCCAGGGGAAGTTAAGGAAAGGGCTGGCTCCCTTTCACAGATCCAAGCAGAGAGACAGAAAGAGGCCCAGCACCTCCAGAAGCAAGCAAACACACTGTAACACTGTGACTCACAAAGCAACAGAATTGTCAGACTTGGGTTCCGGCTGCTGTTTTGCACATGTATCCCTAGTATTTTGCATCCAATTTAGAAAGGGCCAGACCCCAGGAGGCCAGGCCAAAGTGACACTTCCTCAAGCCAGAAGGCTGGAGACAATTTACAATTATAATAAACACAATTATAATAAATTCTATTGGGGGACATCTATTCAAACTATCACAACAGCCTAGGAGTCAACTCAGTTACACCCCACTTTGTATGTTGTTAATGAGGGGGCCATGTCTCTGGATATTCTCCTCCACCATGGCTCTTACAATCTTTCTGCCCCCTCTTCCACTCAGTTCCCTGAGTCATGGTGGGTATTAAGGCTGCTTTATTGTTGAGGTCTTAGGGGTCTCTATGCTTCTGCTTTAGGTTGTGTTGAAAAACTTTGATGTCTGTTTTGCTGGCTCATCCTATGTTGACTGATTTGCTGTGTTTATAGGTCTCTTGCTTATCCCACCACTCTCTGCAGGGGTTCCATGTGGATCCTCCATGGTAGGTCTGGGGTGGCTCATCTCTTGCCAGGATGTCAGCTATCCGTCTGCAGCTCATTGGTAGGGTTGGAAGAGCCACAGCTCTCTTGCTGCATTCTGAAAAATACAAACAGAATCTCCATCGGAGAGTGAGATCAGTATAGGTTATCTGAGATACACATTTCTGAATTTGTTAGATATTATTGTTAGTAGCCTCTTTGTAAATCACTCATATAGTGCATTTCTCTTTGGGGTCCCCAGATTTTGGTTCTCAGTGCATTTTGCCCTGAGTCCCCAATTCCAGTTAAGGGCTCCCCGTCACTGAGTGGATTACTTGGCTGAATTAAAAGCTGCTGATTGCCTCTCCCAGGCTTTGGCTCCTCCACTGCACAAGTGTTCATTTTTTGGTTTGCTGTTCTCTCCCAGAAGGCAGTGTGTTCAGCCTATGGCAGCATGACTGTATTTTCGTCTCTGTTTACTCCAGCTGTCATTGACCAATTTCCCCTGGCAGCTCATGCAGTGTCTTACAGCTCTGCACTAACTACCATCTGGGGGCTGGTTACCATTCTGGACCTTGAAGGGTCTCTCGATGCTGATAGATGGCTTTCTGTGGTTTCTATAGCAACAGGATCCTACCTCAGACCTGGGGTGGGCATTCAAGAGCTTTGACAGAATCCTGTCTTGTTTTTGGGACCTCATGGGGCACTTTGGTCAACATCTCAGTGAGGGAAGGAGCCAATGACTGGGGCCAGGAGTTGTGGGACTGATCAATTTTTCATGAGCTTAGTCTGTATCTATTAAATGGTGAGCTGAGCCTTTTTGCTTCCACTTGAGATATTAGAAGGGGCTTGTTAATTCCTACATTTTATTGACTATTTTTATGGTTGTTGGACTCTTACTAGTTCTTTTCCTCCTGTTACTATTAGAGGCTTGTCGGTTTACTGTTGTGATGGTTTGTTGTCAACTTGACAGGACCTAATATCACCTAAGAAACTAGCCTCTGGACATGGCTGTGAGGGGTTATCCAGATCAGGCTAGCCTCTGCCAGACCTATGAGGACTATCATTTGATTAACTGAGGTGGGAAGACAAACTTGAACTATGGGTAGCAACATTCCACAGGCTGGAGTCCAGACCTGAATTCCTCACTGTGGACAGAATGTGATGAGCTGCCTTGAGCTGCAGCCTCCATGCCTTCCCCACCATCTTCAGCTACTACCTTAAACTGTAAGCTGAAATAAATCCTTTTTCCATTAAGTTGCTTCTTGTCAGGATTTTTGTCCCAGCAATGAACTGTGTGGGACATGATGGATTTTTTTTTATTTTAAAATATTTTATTTATTCATTTTCAAGCAGAGAAATACACACACACACACACACACAGAGAGAGAGAGAGAGAGAGAGAGAGAGAGAGAGAGAGAGAGAGAGAGAGAGAGAGAGCGCAAGCACCAGGGCCACCACCTTGTGGTTCTGGCTTATATGGGTACTGGGGAATTGAACTGGGGGCCTTAGGCACTGGAGGCAACTGCCTTAACTGCTGAGCCATCTCTCCAGCCCCATGATGGATTCTTTCCTGACTCCTTTCTTCATTGGTTTCTCTCACGAAATAGATTCCTCCCTATGCTCCCTTCTTCCTCTGTGCATAGCATTCCTTTGAGGATTTATTGTCTCTAGTCCTGGCTTGGATGTTATCAATTGCCTGGGAGTGTGCTTGTCTTGGAATGTTCTTATTTTTCTGTAAGTTTTAAAATATAACTTTTCTGGGACTAGAAAAATGGCTCAGTGATTAAAGGCACCTGCTTGCTTGCATAGCCTGACAGCCTAGGTTTGATATCCCCAGTACTCACCTAAAGCCAGATGCACAAAGTATTCTATGCATCTGGAGTTCATTTGCAGTTGCAAAGGCCCTGGCATACCAATCTCTCCCACCCTGTCTTCTCACAAATAAATTAAAAAATTTTTTAAAAAGTAAAACATAACTTTTCCGGACATAGCAATCTTGGTTGACAGTTATTTACTTTTAAGGCATGAAATACATGACTGTATGCTTTCCTACATTGTAGGGCTCATGAGATACCTCGAGCAATTCGGATATTACTGTCTCTACAGACAAGTTGATGTTTTTCCCTTACAGCTTTTAGTATTGGCTCTTTGCTTTGTATTTTTAACATCTTGACTAAGATAAGCCATGGAGAGGTTCTTCTTTGGTTATGTCTGTTTGGGGCTTTAAATGTCTCTATGCTTGGATGTTCATTATTTTCTTTACATTTTGGAAATTTTCTCCTAGAATATCATTGAATATGTTATGGTTTTGGACTATCTCTATTGCTTCTTCTACCCATGTATTCTTAGGTAATTTTTCTGAATCTATCCAAGTTTCTTGAAAGTTTTGGTTATGTTGATTTATCATTCATTCATTTGTTATTTACAATGTCTGAATGTTTTATTGTTTAGGCTGTCCTTTTTTAAATGTTTTCATTTATTTATAAGTAGCGAGGGATAGAGAGAAGAGAGTCAGGCAGAGAGAACGGGTATGCCAGGGCCTCTAGCCACTGCAAATAAACTTCAGATGCATGCACCACTTTGTACATCTGGCTTTATATAGGAACTGGGGAATTGAACTTAGGTTGTTAGGCTTTGCAGGCAAGCGCCTTAGCCACTAAGCCATCTCTCCAGCCCTAGACTGTCATTACTTGAAGTTCTTTCTTTCTGCTTAGACTTATCTGTTTGATGGTGGCTTCCTTTGTATTTTTTATTTGATAAATTGATTCTTTCATTTTCAGCATTTTTGTTTGATCTCAGTTCCCTTGTCCAACGGTTCGACCATGTTTTTGAACTCTTCCTCCAAACTACCCACGGTTTCATCCACTTTGCTGACTTTTTTTCTAGGCCCTGAATTGATTTCCTGGCTTCATTCTTGTGTGTGAGTCCTCTTGTGGGTATTGATCCTTTCTAAAAGCAGGACACTGAAATCTTTTTACTGCATCTCAGCCATTACATTATTTTTGATGGCCAGTATTGAAGACTTATAAGATTATAGAGGTATCTTAATGGCTTCTCTTTTCATTTCTGTGTTTTTAATGTGTTTTGTGCATTTGATTGGATTGATATGTACTCTAATTTTGACTTTTCCCCTTTCCCATCCTTTTTTGTTTGCTTGTGTGTACTTCTAGTGAGTTGTCTCTACAGGGGCTTATGTTCCCCAATGTGACTTAAAAGGGAAGCTGACTGAGTAACAAATACAACGATCTGACAGCATTTCCAGCAGTAACTTGTGGCACAAAATACTTGTATAGTTTATTTTTGTCCCTGATAAGTTTCAGAGACAGCAGCACTGGGATCCTGACTGTGAAAGCTTAGCCCATGGTTTTTAGAACTAAGAATATTAGCACAGGAAGTCAAGGGAGCAGAAGGGAAAGGAGGAGAGTATATAAGAAACGGGAAGCATGGTTTAGAGTAATGAGACCTGTTAGAACAAATATTATAGAATAGATCCTATTCAAATGACAAAGACTAAAACAAAGCTACTAAAGAATTGAAGTACAAAAGTGTCATTAAAAATAAAAGCAAAAAATAAAAGTCAGAAATCAAACAAAATAGAACATATGATGGCAGTCACTATGGGTTTGGTTTCTCCTTCCCCTGGATTGTCTTTTGTAGCAGACTGCAATTTTGGAGAGGGCTGCTGGTTCTCATTAATTCAAATAAGTTAAGTTTGTGGGTTCTTTGTGCTGAGAGGTATTTCTGTTTGGAACTCCACTTTCTGAAGGCATTCCTCCTCTGACCCTGTGCCTTTCCATTGGGCCTTTGTCTCTAGTGTGATGGCATCAAACTTTACATGTGGGGTTTTCTGTGCTCAGAGCCTCTCTCTGCCTGATGTTAGCTGTTTCATTTTCCCAATGATGTCCCACAGTTCTTGTTGGAGAATCCTCAAGCACACGGGTGGGTCTTTGACAACCTCAGCACACTTCTTGCTTTCCCATGTTGCTGCTCACTGAAGCAGTGTGGTGTGTATGGTTTCTTCCCATGCTGGTCACTCTGGGGCCCTGGGAGGATCTCAGCTGCCTCTAGCTGTCTCCATAGCCATGGCATCCAGTCCCTAGTCAAGCCTCTGCAGTCTGATGAGTCTCTCGGTTGTCATTCTCAGGACACTGGTATTCAAGGGAGGGCAGAACCTCTCTGGGAGTTACTGTGGATCCTGATACGATTTCATTACTGGCATAAATAATCAATGTGGTATGCCAGATGCTAGTTGGTGGCCGCTCCTGGCCAGTCCTGGCTACTACCTTATGGAAAATTAGGGGGGTTTAGATTTCATCTCAAGATTATTACTTTCTTATTCAGCTCCTTCTCTCGTATGAATAGACTCTGTTATTTATGTGAAAGAGAGAGGAGAGAGAGAGAGAGCATGGGCATGTCAGGGCTTCTTGCCACTGCGAATAAAGTCCAAACATGTGCTATTTTGTATATCTGGCTTTATGTGGGGACTGGGGCACGGAACCACTGGGCCAGCATGCTTTGCAAGCAAGTTCCTTTAACAACTGAACCATCTCTTCAACCCCATATTATTATGACTTTTAATCCTCTTTCCTTCCTCTGACCACACAGAGACTGCTAGCTCTCACCTTCCATCTTGCTCCGCACTCTGTATGGTGCTTTGATGTGCAGGAGGTGCTTCACATGTAACAATATGCTAGTTTGCTACGCTGAAGCCTAGGTACTCCTGCTCTTGGCGCCATCCCCATTGGGATAGTCCATTGGCTTTAGTAACTAATATTTGCTGAGAACTTACTACATCCCAAGAAGCTCATTCTTTAATATTCATAACAACTCTCTGAGTTGGTCACTTTTATTGTCCATATTTTTTTGAGAGTCTTACTCTGTGGCCCAGGTTGACTTGGAATTTATGGCAATCCTTCTGCCTCAGCCCTACTGAGTGCTGAGATTCTAAGCATAAGGCATCACACCTGGATTATTATCCACATTTTATTGAATTCCAAACCAGAATTTTTGAAAGAATTCACAATTTTGTGCGAGGTCATATAAATAAACAAGTATAAAGGCTGCATTCTAGTCAAATCGTGGTTCTAGAAGCCATGAGCTCACCATTATGCTGCATTAAGGACAAAAGTAACCAATTTTCCCAGCCTTTTGTCACTATAAATTCATGCAGTTTTCATTTCAAATATTTAAGTATGATTTTTATGGAGAGATTTACCACTGCAGCCGAGGTTGTTTCTGTGGGACAGGCTTTGTGCTTAGATCTGAATGGGAACTAAGCGGATCCCTGGATGTCATGCTTGTGTTGTGTGTCACCTCCACAGTGTTTATCAAGATGTGGGAAGCGTGTCTGCTCTCAGTTATAACAGAGATGTGGACAGCGATCATTTCTGAGGTGACTCAGGATGAGGTGGAAAGCTCAGAGTGAATCAGCCACTAGGCCCTCCCTCCCTCACACCATCCTAACATGAAGTGGGAAGCTTACCTATTTTCACCATTTTATTTGTTTCACATTTTGGACTTCCTGGTGTGGTTTCTTTTGAAGGAAGGGTTTTGCTGCTTCAAAAGAAGATGAAAATCCCATTTTCCCAGAGTCACTCTCAGTGTTTCTTCCTCTTCCTTTTTATTTTATTTTTTTTAATTAACTGGACATGCTTTGGACCTGTAAGGAGCATACTTCAGGCTTTGGGCTCATGGAGATTTTGTCAACAAACATAGTGTATTTTATAACAATCAACACAAAGGTCCTATTCCTTCAGCTTCCTGGTAAGAATGGCTTTGAAATGTTTCTGTGGGTTTTTTTTTCCTTTTGAAGTAGAGAAATAGACAAAACACTCCTTAAATGATTTGTATCATCTTTCATTATATTTCTCTTTTCTCTGTGGATAAAAATGAAAATATATTAGTCTTATCTATCTCTAATGGCAGTAGTTTAAAAATCCTGGATTTCTCCATAGATAGCAAGTGTGTGGTCATTTGGACCATGTGAAATTCTGATTTGCTGACAGGAGTATGGCTCAGTCAGAGCCCTGCCAAGACTTGTACATTTGGGGTGGTGAAGGGGTGGGGACCGCTTTTATAACAGGGGCTGTGTTTTCAAACTGTGAGAGCAGCATCCCTCAAACAGCTTATCTCCTGTTCCCATTGGAGTTGTGAAACTATTTAACAGAGGAAAATGTGTGCAGAATATGATTGAAGTTATTTTATCATTTGGGTACTTTTTAAATTGTTATTTTATGAGTCTACCATAAAACATAGTGATGCAAGTATGTAAATACATGTTTATATTTGAAAATAACCAGATTAATGGGTCCTGTGGGAGCATGGGCTAAAACACACTAGAATAGAGAAACATTACTATAGTCACTTTTTATAAATATTAGTATATCATATAAAACACTAAAGAAAGTTTTCTTCAATTTCAACTTACTGAAGTAATAATAGAAAAATTGTGAGAAGCTATTCTGTTCCCACAGAGGGTAATCTTGCATAGGATGGAGTCTCTGAAAATGAAATTCTCAGTCTTTGGCCCTGTAACAACCCATGATAAACTCTAGAAATGTCTGTTGAATACATAAATGAATGCAGAGAGTGTATCGACACTAAAAACGAGCCGATGAAGAATTTCTTTGCTGTCCATTGCCTTAGTTCTTTTGAAATAGAATTCTTTTTTTTTTTGCTGAGTTTGGCAATTCTGATAGTTACACTTGGTTGTCAATGGCAGGATTTATAATCTCCTAGGAAACAACCTTTGGGTATTTGTGAGGACCTTTCCAGAGAGGGTTAACTGAAGAGGGAAGACCCTCCTGACTGTGGACAGCACCGCTTCGAGGGCTGGGGTCGCTCCTAGAAGAGGTTGAGTTTGGGTGAAGAGTTCAGGAGCAGAAATATTGTAGAGGAGACCCAAGGATCTGACAGGTGTTTGGTATAGATAAGGATTCATCCAACTCTGAAGCTTGATGTTACATCTGAGGATATACTATTTTATACTTTATATGTATCTTCTCAACTTTACTTGACATCTCTATGGATGTCTAAATATCATTTTAAACTCAACTTATCCAGCACCAACTCTTGGTTTCTAGATTTCTTTTTTCAATTCTGCTTACCAGTCTTTTAAAAACACTTTTATAGGTATAAATAGTTCCCCTCATGCAGTAGTCAAAATAATTCTTTACAAACTGTCTATTTCTTATCTCCTGTTACTTTGCCTGTAACTTTATTGTTTCTCCATATATATGTGTGTGTGTATGTGTGTGTGTATGTATATATATTTGCTGCTGATTCCTCATGCTTCAAGGATCACCATTGCAGATGAGCCATGGTATCTGTGGTAGCACTCTGCCACCCTTTATTATCTGCCTAAACTATTTTTCCCTGGCAAATTGAGATTACCATCTGTCACAGTCAGCCACAAACCACTAGGGTAAAACTCTAAGCCAGGCACAATTTATGGGAGAAAAGGATTTATTGAAGCTACAGATCCAGGGGAAGTTCCATAGTGATGAAAGAGGCTGACCCCCTCTCACAGGTCCAAGCAGAGAGTGAAAAACCCATCACCAACACCATACACACAATAGTAACCAGGCAGGTGGGGAGAAGATTTTCTCCCCTTTTATATAGCCCTAGGGTGGGGTCTTGCAAGCCTATCCCAGACTTAATGGCTTCCTGAGTCTGGCATATCCTTCAGGCACTGCCCACACAGGAAGGGATGTTAATTTCTAGCTCTCCTGAGCTTCCTTACATCTTGTCCCATACTGAGAGGCTGCCTTCCTATAAACATCCTCAGAGACTGTCATAGTTGGCTACATGCTGCTGGGATGAATCTCCAAACCAGGCATGATTTGGGGAGGAAAATATTTATTGAACAAATCCACGGGAAGTTAAGGAAAAGGGCTGGCCCCCTTTCACAGAAGCAAAAAGAGACAGAGACAGAAGCCCACCACCAGCACCACAAGCAAGCACACTCCAAGCTAACAAAAGGAACTCCAGGCTTGAGCTCAGACTGCTTTTTGCATGTGTATAGCTAGAATTCCAGACCCACCCCAGAAACACTGTAGGGCTGAACCCTAGGTTCTGGCCAAGGTGACACACCTCCTCCAGCCAGAACTAGCTGGAGACAATTTACAATTTAATAAACACAATTATAATAAACTCTATTGGAGGACATTATTCAAACTACCACAATCCACCCCTGGCCCCCAATAAAGTTATAACTATTTATATTATGTTTAGTCTAACTTTAAAGATCCCACAGTCTTATCTGAAAGTTAAGATTATCTTTTAACTTTAAAGGGGATGGGGAGGGGGGGAATGAGGAATTGGGGATAACAACTCATTATTAGCCCACTAAACAATGTAACTCTTTATGGACAGTAAATAAAAAAAATAAAAATAAAAATAATAAATTTTGTAAAATCAAAACAAGTTATAAGCTTTTAACATATAATGGCACAGAGCAAACATTTCCAACTTCAATGAGGTATACAAGGAAAGACTGGGCCAAGGCAAACTCAACGAACATCAGCAAACATCCACATCTGTAGTTCAAGTCCCACAGCACAACCAGCATCACCAGATTTTTAAATTCTGTCCCTCCAGCTTAAATGAGTAGTTGGGAAAACTTCCATTCCAAGCCAACAGCACTCCATGGTAGCCCTTGCACAGTCCTGGTATATCCAAAACGTCTTCGGGTCTCCATTGCAAACCATGGTCCACCTTCCAATGGCTTCACTTGCCAACCAGGGA